>VZTI01005695.1:214907-347445 GCA_013397865.1 Struthidea cinerea | reverse complement strand
TTTCCTTTTTTTTTTTTTTTTTTCCCTTTTTCTTCACTAGTACACACACGCTAATAAACTCTGCTCAGGCTTTGGTGAAAGTGCCACATTTTCTGATGTGCTCAGGTGCGACCGTGTGTGTGTGTGTGTGTATCTGGCACTAAATCTGGGAGCTTGCTGGTCCCTGAGTAGCAGCACATGCATCATACTAATGTAATCCTGCCATCTCCTGTAACCCTTTAATCAGCAAGCAGCTGTGTTTCACTTGCTTCCAGAAATATCACCGTCTTGAATACCTCAAACAACATGGAAAACCCCACACTTTTATGGAGGTTAAAACAAAGAGGGTGAGGGGAACACGTTAACAGCAGCTCTCTGTGCTGTTCCCTTTATTGTTGCCTAATGTTATTTACTGCAGCACCATCTTTCTTTTGAAGCATAATTAAAAAAGATAAATAACCATACAGTCTCCCACAAAGACAAATTGATAGCCTGAGCTTTTTCCACTTGGATTGCCTTTTTCTAACACATAAGAGTGAAGAAGCCTTTGATACCTTTATTCTCATTCTTCACAGGAAAAATACCCTTTTAATCTACTTTGGGGTTCTCTGAAGTAATCCAGTACTCTGCTCTGGGTCACAGGAAAGCTACCTATTGTCCTGCTGCCATTTTTGCCTTTTGTTGCCTGGTTTGGGCAGTCACTTTATTCCCCACTTTTTTGGGCAGCCAGGCTGTTTGTTGTCTTGGGCATCTGTCCTGCTTGTCTCTTCTTTCACTCAGGGGTGCAGTTCCTGTGGAAAACCCCTCCTTGTAAAGCCACTCTTGCACCATCCAAGCTGGATGTGGCTGTTGTGGTTCATGGAGCTCCATGCTGCTCTCACCTTCATGGCCTACTGTATACGTGTCACCTTTACCAGAGTAAAAATGATGGCAGATCAATTCTGTTCCAAGTTTTGCAAACTACATGAGGCACTCTTATGCTTTTTGAGTAGCAAGAAGGCTGAGCAGTTTTAGTAGCATTTTATTTATTACAAAGTATTTGTATCATACAACTACCAAGACAAATTCAAATCTAGACACTTGAGCTCAAATACAAGGAAAAGACTGTCACTTGTTCCACATGGTGTTGACAAGTGGGACAGATGAGTGAGGAGAAATCTGATCAGCAGAAGTCAAAAATACCACTAAGTACTAGTCAAGTGCAGATAAAACCAGAAAAATATTTCCACTTTGCCTACTGCCTCCTCCGCTTTTGTAAACACAGCAGAATTCACAATGCAGCAAGGAACACAACAAGCTTTCAAAAAAGATTTGGCTGAAGGCAGCAGATGATCACAAAGCTCTTACATTGCAAAATATTTTTGTTACTATGCTTTTAGCTTGCACAATATACATGTTCAGAATTATGTCTGGAAGAGACAACCTGGATTAGTGACTTTGTTTTAAGAATAGATAATCTCTTGGTAAATATTTGCACTGCATGAGTTAGCTTTGCTGGCAAAATTGTCTTGACAGTTTATCAGGCTGAGCACAAAACTGACTTGCTGATTCTTTCGGGATGTTGCTAAAAATGATACAAACTAATGATGCTTGTACTTGCACACCAAGCAAAATTAATTAAAGGGGCAACTAGACTGGCAAAATTTTTGAGAACTGCATTAATTCCTAGCTTTGAAACTGCAGACTGAGACTCTTTGAACACACATGTGTGAATTTTAAAACATGTGGTGTCTATCCATTGTAAGAAATATACACAGAAATTAGCATCCATGAACTATGAATGCATGTCTGTGCATCTGAAATGGCATGCATATCCAGACAAGGTGAGAAGAGCAGCAAAATCCAATTTCACAGAATTATAGAATGGTTTGGGTTGGAAGGGACCTTCAAAGATCGTCTAGTCCAACCTCTTGCCATGGGCAGGGACACCTATCACTAGATCAAGTTGCTCAAGCTCAATTTATGGTATTCAAACACAGTACTTTGTCTCTGCAAAGTCTATACCATGTAAAAGTCATACCATAAAAAAAACCACTTACACTGAGAAAATGATGGTGTATACCACCAGACACAGAAAAAGAATTTAAAGACACTAATAGTTTTTAATATTAAGAGATCACAATGGACTGTTTGCCCATGAGATTACTTGAACAATCACTTCAGCTGCTTTCAGTTCTTAAATATTAGTTCCTTTCAACCTCTGTATTGTCTCAATTTTTTGCTTCCTAAGGTACAGATAGATACCTGACATATACAAAGCTTAGTTATTTATTGACTTACAGATTTCTTTAAACTATGATGCCTCCTCTGAGGCTACTCAGACTCTTCAGGTGTTATTAACTCTGCGAATGTCAAGACCTGTCACATCAGGAGAGATGCTGGAGCTGAGTAATGAAGCTGGATCTACTCCCCATATAACAATTAGCACAACTAAGAAAAGGCAGTGGGTGATAGTAGCAAGCAACTCCCTTCTGAGAGGTACAGAGGCACCCATCTGCTGCTCTGACAGACTCTCTAGAGAGGTACACTCCTTACCTGAGGTTTGTACCAGGAATGCTACCCCGAGACTACCAAGCCTCACACACCATCCACTGACTGTCATCCACTGCTGATTCATGTGGGCTGATACAACCAGGAGCAGTCTGGGGAGTATCAAGAAGGATTACAGAGCCCAAGGAGTGATAGTAAGGGACTCTGGAGCCCAGGTAATTTTTCATCAATCGTCCCAGTCAAAGGAGAAGGGTTTGAAAGGGCCAGTTGAATCTGGTGGTTCAGCAAATGGTTACAGGACTGGTGCCACAGCCAGGGGTTCAGCTACTGAGACCATGGGACTCGCTTTGAAAAACCGCGTCTAAGGGGGGCTGATGGGAAAAGCATCTCAGGTCGTGGCCTTGCCCAGATGGTGGACAGAGCTTTAAACTCAAGTTTCTGGGGGAGGGGAACCTCAGTCTATGTCACTCCTACCAGTCTGATGGCAGTGTCAGCCACAGATACCCAGAGTTTGGAGAGGGATCGCAGGTCAGCAGGAGAGCACCTGATATGAGCCTGTAAAACATGAGCTGGTAAAATATTTGATATATCAAGTGCTTTTGGGGTTTTGGAATAGGCAGTGGGTTGTACTAGATTAGGTGCCACATAAATACTACTGGATAGGCACACTGAGATACAATTTTTGTCGGCATCTTGTCCCATGCCTTCTCAAATATTACTTTCAAAGTGGTGGTTTTAACATCTTGTAACACTAACACAAAGAGTAACACCAGACTGGGGAAGGAAATATTGATTTCAGCTTTTAAGGCCGTTACCGTTAGCATTCAGAATTTTTTTTCCTTCTCTAGCTGAATTAACCCACAGTTTTATCAACTTACCTTATAGACTGATTACAGTTTTATGAAGTCTCTGCAGTGCTTTTCTTTATTTGCAGCTCCATCACAGGATAGCATTTTGCAGAATTAGGATTTCTTAAAAATATCCAGTTCCTCCTATCCAAAAGGGAAATTCTTTTGTTTCTCGACATAGTAGGAGTGGAATTTGTATCTCAAGTATATATGGTCCTGAACAGAAACTAATAGAAAACATTCTTACCCTATCATTTCATTAGGATGATACAGAAGAGGGGGTATTGAGGAAAGGAGAGGAAAAATCTGCTCCTTATATTTGGGTTGACTGACAGTGGTGAGATTGACTTGACTTTCAGGGGCTCTGCATGAATTTCTCTGCCGAGGTTATCTGAAGGATACTGTGCAATAGTCTCATTTCTCCTCAGTGTGCCAAGGTGAACCACAAAAATCCCTCCAACAGCTCTCAGCTATTCTCATGTGAGACAGATTGCTGAGCTTCTGTTTGGCTTTAGAGATGTTCGCGTGCCAGTCACTGGGCCACGGGATGACAAATTACCTCTCTGCCAATATGAGAGCTGGGACAGTTCTCTCCTCAGCCTCCACCAGATGGGCCTAATTAAACTATTAGCCAATGAGTGAGGTCTGATGGCTCCATTAGGAATCCTCCTGTGCTTAAATAAACAGCTCAAAATAAATAGTTTTCTCAATTACAGTTTTTATCATGTCCTTTTCTGGCATATTCATTAGCAGAGGGCCTCCTTTGTCTACTTTTTCCTAGTGGGACAGGGCCTTCTTGACACTATGCAAGGGTTTCAAAAGGTTATAATAGCATCAACCAGTTTGCTTGGAGGAGTTAAACCCCTTCCCACACCTCTCCTAAAGCATTGTTTTACTGAACTTTATGGCAAAGATTTGTTCTCCCTTAGGATGTGCAGCTTCATATGGACTGTAGGCTTTGCTGCCCTGATGGGCTGAATGAAGCCTGTCGCTGCCACAGCACCACCCCTGCAGCCAACACTGCCTCCAGAGCTCCTCAAATAGTGATCCCACATCCCATGCTGGCACAGAGGGACAACCTCTCCTCTTGTTTTGTAATTATTACCTAGAACTTATTCCTCCTACCTTAATAACTACCCCTCACCTTTATCCTTCCCCCCTCTCTACTTTTTCCAGAAATTATTTTTTTCCTCTTGACTCAGTTGTGACCCATTGTATCTTGTATCTCATCTAGAAATCTTTACTTGAGGTTTTAAACTACCTCTTCCCTTCTCTTCTCCCATTTCAAAAATTTCCCTGTGAAAGGCCCTGCCCACTCATTTCTTGACTTCTCCTTGATTCTTAGCTTTCAAAGGACATCTTCACAATCCAGAAATTTCTCTCTTTCCTGCCCAATCAATGTAAGGAAGATGAGCTCCGCAGTGAATGCTAGTCATGATTAAATACTTTTTTTTGACTCATTCTCAGAGGAGAATTGCTGCTTTAGGGGGTGGGTGTTGGTACCACAGGAAAAAAATTGGATACTTCACCCATTAATAGCACTCCTTGGCAGCAGTGTTTGACTGTTTGAAATGAGCAACCAGGATTTTACATCAAGCAAGTATTAGACAGACTCTTCAATATACCTCATCTCAAGCATTGTATTATTCATGTAAATAATTAGGACTGTTTGAGCTCAAAAATAGTAAGATGCTAGCACCACAGCTTCACGTATTTAATTATAAATCATTTGCTTAAGACACTGTCTAATTGCTCCAGAAAGAAACCAGTATTTACATTTATAAGTTTTAAAACATACTGGGTTGTGAACTCAAAACTGCGTCTATTTAGTCACTGAAAGGAAATGAAAAATTCAGTCATTAACTCTGTGTGAGAAAACAGGGTATTTCAGAGGCAGATCCTATGGCAACCTGTACCAGCCAAGGACCTGTTCTTCAGTGACTTCATGCAAGACTCCTAGGTGGTAAAATTCTCCACTCTTCAAATGAAATTACTGCAATGCCATGTCACCATCAACTCCTAAGACTTTTATTGAGATCAGCCCTTAAGTAGGCCATTTTCTTTATATTACTATTGCAATGGAGTGAATTCTGAGTCCCTCAGCCCATTCATTCTCTTGCACCTTTTAGGAAAGCAGATGAGTTCAGAAAGTGACTAAAATCACAGAAATGTGGAGGTAAAGGTAACGTTAGAATGGAAGATTTCAGTAACTTTGTGTCTAGATTTTCTTTTGAGCTCCTGGGGGAAGTCTGCAGAGTGGGACTATTTTGGAGGGGGGTGCTTTCTGCACATTCTGTTTCCTCCCGGTACTTCACCAAGTTAGGGATGTGTCTCGCCTCCATTACAAGTGAGGACCTCAGAGAAGAAAGGCTCACATGGAAAGTGGTGTGTTTGGATGGCTGCAGAGGATTAAAGAAGGGAGATTTTAAAAAGGTATGCAAGAACTTGTGTTTTTTTCTTTCTTTTTTATTGTTACCGTGTTCTAAAGGGCTGATGGTTCTTCCACCAGATGAGCCATCAGTGAAGAGAATGAGACAATTCAGAAACAGAATACAAAGGAAGCAAGTATCTGATGAAAGTACACGACTTGATGCAAAAAGCCCCCATGAAATAAAACCCAGAAAATGCCTGTGTTAGAGAAGGAAATACTCATGTACTTGGAGGCAGAGAGCTTTCTCAGTCAAAATCAGGTCCATTTGCATTTAAGAGCTAGCTTAGTTTCCTTTACAAAGTGCACGTGATTAAATATCTTCACAGAAATCACCTAAGAACACATCCTTTCAACCCAAGTCAATCAGAAACACATTTTCTCAGGCTGCCCCGTCAACTTATCTTCACCCTGGTGTTGGCAGCAACTTTTTAGAAGCTGTCTCTTTCCATACCCAAGCCCCTTTCTCTCTTGCTGAGCACTCCAACACCCTCACTGCCTTGCATCCACCCAGCCTCCCCTCTGCCAGGAGTGGCAGGAACACTCTGTGGGGAACGCTCACACAGGAGATTCAATCAGAAAGAAGGCCATTTTGTACAACCTGTGAGGAAGGTCAGATTAACGGAAAGAGCCAGGAAATTCCCACCTGCTTCAGCAGGACCTCTTTAATGCTTCTATTCACATGCCACCCCAGTTTGTACTGGGTATGCGGAATTCTACTGGAAAAGCTACAGAGATTTCATCCATGACCACAAAGACACTAGAATGACAAATATTCTATTTCCTTTGTTCAACTCAAAGAGCTAATGTTACGTGGAGGGCTGAGACTCTGTTGATTGGAGTTGTATGGTTGTTGGTTTTCTTTTGGTCATGGTCCTTAAAAATAAAACCCTTAAAGCTCAACAACAGCAAAAGAGCCCAGACCATGCATGTGTTTGGCACATCACATTTAATTGCATTTCTGAGCTAACATGGGCACATTGTTTAAACTTCAAGTACTGGAATTGTCACATTGTAAAATTTCATTGAAGTTCCACTTCTCTGCCTGAAGTGCCATAATGTTACCCAAGTGGGGAAAAGGGTTCTTCTGAGATTGATTTTTCAGACACTGTAGTTCTGTTCAATTGAATTCACTCAAGTAGTGGTTAGCATAAACACTGTGGAGAGTATGACATGTCAAATTAGCAGCTTTGCAAATCTCCTGTTAATTGTCAGCCTAATTAAAAAATTGCTAATTATAATGTTTATAACTTCAAATAACTGCTCAGCTATAAAGCATTGGCTGTCAGGTGTAAACAGGGGGACTGAAGGAAAAAAAAATCAATCGACATCTGTTAATTTATCAGAGGCAGTACACTAAATTGAAAAATGGATTGCCTAATGCACTGTAAATCTGCATTACGATAAAAGACCAATTCATTTCAACACCTGTTTAATAAATGATAATGGCCATCTTTAGTGGCTAGCCCTAGGGTTTCTTCTGCCAATCAGACTTAGAATCCTGCCTTTACTAGCATCAGACAAGAAATTGATTGAACCGTGTTAAGATGTATATAATATCTCCTCCCTTCTTTATGACGATTAAAATGAAGAGTCTTTACAGTAAATTTTTGTTTAAAAATTTCCTGGATTTTCTCATTCCATAAAGGGCAAATCTGCCTCATCCTTCTAAGGTTGTTTCAGACAGACTTAAATGCACTGATCAACTAGAAAAAAATCAAGTGCCACATCCAATTATTCCCATCTATTGACTTCCTTTAGTAAGAGCCATAGAGCAGCAAGTCAGTACTTTTGTATTTTTTCCTTAAATATTCACGTTGATCAGACACACGATGAACTTCTGTAGCTTACAGGCTAGTAAATATTACTAACAAACATCAGTGTTTCCAAACTGCTATCTTCCAAAGCACCACTTAGCTCAAACAGCTGCAAAGCTTTAGAGAGTGGCTGCTCAATTCCTCAAAGTCAGATGGCATTAAAGGTTGTATTTTTACATTCGTGTATCTTTCAGGGAACTGCAGACCACTTCTAATGGCTAACAACGGCTCATTTTTTTGGGATAAGCAGGGAATAAAAGTAGCAGGTTGTCATTTCCTCTGTGAAAACCTGGATTGCTCTCGACAAAGTTTGGATGGAGAAGATACATGACTCAGGAATGGACTCAGCTTCTCGGGAGTTTGAGAAATATGTCCTCTGAGGTTCCTGTTGCTGTTTGCAGGATCCTCAGATATCTAATATAAATTGCTGCCTCTTGGCTAACTGTAATACTCCTTCCTGTTCATCTCCACAAAGACATGCTTTGCACCTATGTGCCTTTCCTGAACTCAGGAACTCCCTTTAAACCAACGTCCTTGGCAGTGTGGCTGCAGTTGCCATCTCTCCCCAGAAAAGTCATGATGCTCTGCTAATGGTTCTCACTTCTGGTGACACCTTTAGCAAGGAACACTGCTTCTCTTTCCTGTTTAAGCACATTCTGAGGGATTAGGCAGCTTCTGTATTATATGATAAAATTCATCAGTAGGTCTCTTCTGTGTTTCTGAGACTGCAAAGCTCTCATAGCATATTATCAAGTTGCAGCTAAGTTAATATTTAAGACTGTTTTTAAATTGCTGGTTGTGATGAAAGGGTTAGGTATAACTGAAGATGAAATTCCATCACTGTGACCAGGTTTTGCTTCCTGAAATTATTTCCCTTTGCACTCCAAGATTAAAACATGTTTTCATTTCCCTTTAAGTTTTATAATGCATTTTTTATCATTTTACATTTATGGCTTCATCTAAGAGCTTCAGACAGTGTTAGGACCAGTACAAAGAAAAAAAAAAAAAAAAAAAAAGCTAGTCCTTTACCCATGCAGGTAATGGTGAAAGCAGGGTAGACTCAAGGGGAGAGCAGCAAAAGGAAAAAAATTATTCAAAACTGAAGTCTACAACCAAACCAGAAATGAGCGTAAATCAGATCCTGACTTACATGTCTATACATCAGATTGTGCTGTCCATTTCAAAACTCAGCATATTTTCACAAATATTATATTATGGCAATGATTGTGGTAGTTATGCTTTTCCTCAAAAAGAGACTCCTCCTCATAAAATAAAATGCAAAGTCAAAGGCTTTACATTACAGAGCAGGGAGAGTTGGTACAGAAGAAGCAGGATGGCCACAGAAACTGCTGCTTCATAACTCACGCACGCACTCAAAGCTTGTTGTCATGAATCTCAGGCTGGACAAAGGTGTCCAGGCATTGTTTTAAAAGTTCAGTGTGCTCTACCTGCAACCCTGCTGTAATTAGGAAGCAGTAGCAGCCTGTAATCCACATACTTCGTAGTTAGAGTTCAGCTATAATTTTTACTTCAGTTTCTTTATGTCAAAGTGAAGTACAAAACTTGGTTCTTTATGGAATCAGTATTAGTAGTTGCTAACTGTGTAAGCAATAAACACACATACATAATAATGACCTTATCCACTCTGGAATAAACAAAACCGTTTTTTCATGTCATGTCTTAAATTTCCATTTTAAACCACGCACCATATACATGTACTGTCAGAAACTTCCTTTATTAACCTGTAGGGATGCAGCTGTTTTCTTAAGCCAATTATTGACTTAGTTTTCAAAATCTCTAAGGAAAGTAGTTTCGGAAGATTTTGCTTTTTAGAAAAGATGCTTCCCATAATAACACACAAATTTTTACAGCCCCACATGCCTTAAAAACCCCTTTCTCATGCCTGGCAGCTTTTCATTACTCTTTCTGTCCTCTCCTCTTAACTCCCCGCGTCGGGGTTAAGAGGAGAAGTTTTGGCTGGGGTAATTTTGTTACAGGGACTGGTGTGGAGCTGTGTTTTGGATTTGTGCTGAACACAGGGTTGATAATACAGAGATGTTTTGGTTATTGCTGAGCAGGGCTCACACAGAGCCAAGGCCTTTGCTGCTTCTCATATGGCCGTGCTGGCGAGGAGGCTGGGGGTGCCTGGGAGGGCGGGAGGAGACAGAGCTGGGACAGGTGACCCCAGCTGACCAAAGGGATCTTCCAGACCATCTGGCATCATGCTCAGTACATAAAGTGGGGGGAAGAAGGAGAAATGGGGGAGGTCTTCCCAAGTCACCATTATGTGTGATGGGGCCCTGCTCTCCTGGAGATGGCTGAACACCTGCCTGCCGTGGGAAGCACTGAATGAATTCCTTGTTTTGCTTTGTTTGAGTGTGACTTTTGCTTTCCCTATTAAACTGTCCTTATCTCAACCCATGAGTTTTCCAGCTTTTACCCTCCTGATTCTCTCCCCGATCCTCCTGGAGTGGGAGTGAGTGAGTGGCTGTGTGGGGCTTGGCTGCTGGCTGGGGTTAAACCACGACAACCCAGAAGTAAAATATTATTCTTTCCCCATTGCATACAAATGTTAGGTCTTTGGCACACCTAAACACTTACCTTTTAAGGCAAACCCATTAAAATTAATGTAACAGCATGTACATCCATCTGGTGTACATAAGTCAGCCAGAAGAGAGTCCTTTGATGGATTTAGTCTGCTTTGTACATCTTATCAATTCAAATAGTTAAAAATGTTGTGATCTTTATGCCCAGTACTGGGCATAATTTTCAAGATGATAGAAACGCAAGTTACCTATTTTTCTGACTTTACATTTGAAGCATAGCCTAGCAATCAAATTTGAAAAGCATTTTTGTAAAATACTATTTTAATCCATTAACAAGTGAAGGAGAATTTAATTTTTTATCACAGATGACACAGTTACGATCTAAAATTCCACACTAAATAGCCCCCCAAAATTACATTAAAAGCACAAACAACGGAAGACCAAGGTAATATCTAATTTATTTCCTGGCTTAAAAAAACTAAAATCTGATGCCTGAAATGAAATCACTGAATGTGTTGGGCAGCTACTTTTTAAAAAAATATTATAGGGAAATGTGTCTTAAGTTTTACCCAGAATTTCTATATTGTAAGGTAGCAGCAGCACAGTCATACGCTTTAGGAAACATATTAATTCAGTTGACAATAACAGTGACAAGAAAAGAAATTTTACTGTCCTGCGGTGATGTTATGAAGCTGCTTTATTCCTTAACCGTCCGCTTAATGCCCAAGGACACTGTGGATTTAAGGCGGACCCGGGGCCGGGGCTGGAGCCGCGGGACCCGAGTGTGGCGCAGCTGAGCGGTGGAGCCCAATGGCTCGGAGGCTCTTGGGAGGGAGTGCGCCAGGAGCGCTGGGCTGCTTTTTGGCTTTCTTTTGTGTTCCAGCTCGCTAGAAAAAGGTTCTGTTGGTTTTTCTCGTTCTTTTTCCCTTCCCTCCGCCTTGCCTCTCTGCCTCCCTTCCCTCCTCGCTGGTTCAGGGAGCCTGCGGGGTGGCCCCGGCTGGTCCGAGCGCGTGTGTCTGTTCCCTCTCCAGGAAGCTGCTGTATTTTGAGTTTTGTTTTTTTTCCCTATTCTACCCTGTTTTGTTTTGTGCTAATAAACAGTTTGTGTTTTCCACTTTCACTTGCTGTGACCCATTTGTCTCACTGGCAGAGGAAAAGGGGAGGCCCTTCTCCCTTTGGAAGAGGCGCTCGTTCCAGAGCGCTTCCTCCTGAAGTTTTGACTCCAAAACCTAGACATTTACATTTGGACAATGAAGACCAAGCAATTTTTTTACCTACAGTGATAAACAGCAAATTCGTTCCAGAGCTGAATTTCAAAGAAAATACTACAAGTATTATAGAATATCTGACACCTAAATCATCCCTCAGAATAGTAACAAGAAATAATCACTGCAGGCACATTAGACAAATAAGAAACAGGATGCAGGTCACACCGTATGAGTAATGCGACACTATGTTTTAACCATTTTTGCAGATGCTAGTCACGATTTTGGAAACTTTGGCTCATTTAGGAAATAAAATGAATAATACTCTACCAATAAAGCTTGGAAAAATACCCAGTACAGCAGACATCAGTATTTTACTGTAAAAATTCAAAATGTACTTTTGTATGAAACAAGAGACAGTATTTATGAAGGCAGACCACTACTTAATATGATTGAACCAAAATAAGGTTATTAAATATTTAAATATTTGAATATTAAATATTTAAAAAATTGAAGAAAAAGATCATGTTCAGATTTTTCACTGGTAAGATCAGGGCATCTTTCCTGACTGATCAGTATCTCTGATAATGTATAATGTCCCTGACAGCCGCATCTCTCAGTTTTTCTCTTTTTTGACTTTTTTATTTATTTGTCTAAACATTGTCCTCATAACTCTTAAAGATGTAACAGGAATTTCTCTGTCATTGTGACATACAATTAACCTTTTTCTTATGTGCCAAGGCCCTCTGGTAGAATCTTTTATTTTAATATATATATCATATATCCACTAAAACAGCATATAGATAATATAAACATATGTCTCTCTATACACATATGCATACTGCTGTGAGGATATATTCCACATACAAGAATATATGTGCATACGTAAATATAGTTAATTGCATCATGCTAATTTAGTCTGTTATTGATTAAAAAATTAAATGTAAAGAGGCACATTTATTCTTATAACTTTTTTTTTCATCTTAATGTTAAAGGAGTGTTGAATACATCAGCTAGGGACATTATCCTGTTAGTCACCACATTTAGATAATTCATTTGCAATATCCAATTATCCACTGTGTTAATGCCACACATCTGTGTGCAAACCCTGCCAGTGAGATCACATTCACATTCAAAAAACACACTAGACTCGTACTACTGCAAAATAAATCCCCATCAATCCATCCAGTATTTTCAGTCACTTGGTCTTTATACAGAAAAAGAAGAGTACAAACATCACAAAGTCAGGCTTATTCACTTGAAGCATAAAATAAAACCCCCTGCAATTATTTTTTGCCAATTTCCTGAATCCTCTGCACGGAAAGCAGAATTGAACATTTTGTATTCATTCTTCACCTTCCTGTTTGATGTTCTGTACAAAACCTGAAGGTTAGAACTTTAAAAGATAAATGTTACCAACCTGTGTACATCATCATTTAGAGGTCAAAATAATGTTCAGGAATAAACTGGAAAAAGCAGAAGTGCGGAGCAAATGGGGAAAGATAAAATCTTTCTGTTGTTAGTCTGTTGATGATAAGAGAAAGAAGTGGTTTCTTTGAGAACATTATAAAATAAAAAGAGCAGACATTACAGTAATTCTTACATAACTGAATAGTCATACTTGATAAATTTCCTCATTTTGCAATCAATTGCATGCTTAAATTTAAGCAGGTACTTTGCACATCAGTTTCACTGAAATTAAAGTGAAAGTAGCAGTGAATTTAAAGGGACTAGAAATATGCATGAAATCAGACATTTGTGTTTGATCGTATGCATCCAAGGAGTAAAATACAATCTTGAATTTTGGACTGGGGATAAGAATCAAGTAATAGACTGAAATCGAAAGCTAAGAAAAAGTCTCCCAGTGAAACAGTGAGGGTCAGTAAACATAAAATACCAAATAAATCAGAAAATATGAATAAAGAACACAGGAGAGTGACAAGCAGAATACAGATAAAGCAAGTTTCAATGAAGTACAGCTGAGGCACTGCTTGCCTAGATAGGCAAAGGGGAGCAGTCTGTATGTCCTTTTGCAGGTCACACCACCAGTGTTACGCGGCCTGATGACTCTCATGCCGTTGCACAGTACACCTGACAGGGCCTTCCCAGCGTTTCAGTGTCAGCATCTTAGAATTAGGACAGGTAACAAACCTTGCTCTTAGTTTTCCACTTTATTCTATCAACCTCAAACCACCCAAAGTCACAAGACAGGACAGTAGTGAACACAATCTCGAGTCACTTCAAGTGCTGCCAAGATCGTGAAGGCTGATGTACCTCTCCAGCTGTTTGCTGGTTGGAGCTCACAGATTGTCTACAGTGAACTAAATGCACATGTTTGAGTACATAGTAATTAGCAAGGCTACCTGAGGTCTCCATTCCCTCCTCACAGAGTTTTCTAATTCATGTCTTCTCTTCCACCCAAATACAAAAGAGATGACATGCTGGAGCCCACAAGATTCTGTGTAGAACTGTGCTCAGTTCCATGACTGGTTTAGTAGGTAAGCCAGAAGAAAAAAATATCCACAATGGTTTTTTTGTGTGTCCTCTCTACAGCAAAGAACCTTACTGCTTCTTTTAAAAATTTTTTTGCTGAGGAAAGGACACAACCACGAGTACAGTAAAATATGTAACCCAGTATAGGAAGAAAAGCTCAGTACAATCCTAGGTTCTTCTGAAATGTTGCCAAAACAATAAATGTGGCCAAAACAATATATTGATTTTTTTTTCAGAAGAGTAAACATTCAAAATAATCCATTCAGCTTTTTTCAAATTCCTTTCTTTCTCCTTCTTTGATCATCCTTTACCTTTTTCCCCACCTAACTCACAGAACTATCATAGACTGGTAAGTATTTTAGAGTGCTCTAAACTTTTTTGCATAACTTATTTATTTAAGTACCTTTTGATCAGATCCCTTTGCAGATCCCTGATAAGAAAGAGGTAACTGTTTATCAAAGCAGGATGTTCTTCATCATGAAAGACATAGGAAGCTGCTTGCCTGACTTTTTAAAGGGGCATTTAGTCTGGTCTCACAAAGCACTTTCAAGAAACCTAAGGAGTTCAACAAAAATAGTCACAAAAATTCATTTTCATCTCCTGTGGAAAGCCATGTACTAAGTAAAAGTTTTACCTGTGTTTACTGTATTTACCCTGGTATCAGAGGAGTGTTGGCTTATGACTGTTGGGACTAGGAAAAGTAAAGGGCAAAATTATTTGGCAAATCAGCACAGATCCTCTGCCACCATTATTCCCAGTGAAATCAAGGGTTGCTTTTTCCATCACATAAACATATTCACAGACATCAAATCCCCCAAAGCTGTTTCTCTGAAGTCCTGAAGTCCACATACATTGTTTTCACCCAAGAGCAGAACAAACTCTACACGATGGGAAATGTAGAACAATAAAAATCATCAACTTAAGAAGTGGGGACAGGCATCATATTCTTTAAAGATTCAAGGAAAACTTGGACATGAGGGAAGTGATGAGGGATAATTCATAGGCACAAACACATCTTATCTCTCTTTCCAAGTAAAAACAGACGTTATCTGAGCTCAGTCTCTGTGTACCTGACCAAAAATGCTGTGAATGGAAGCTGTGTAAAACTGAAGGGGTTTGATGTGCAGGGAGAACCAGGCGGTTTTGAATATTGTGAGCTTCAAACAACCTACAACCGGGCATATCAGTGAAATAGTCACGCTTTTCACATTTAGGTAAAGGCATGCAGTTTGTTCTGACTGCCATGAGAAACAACAGCATCTCCATCATACGGCTCGCAACATGCTTCCTCAAATCCCATGAGGTGAACTGCTGTGGGTAAAGGGGTGAATAATCATGTGGGCCATTGAGTAACAATGCAAAAAAAGGAGTTGTGCAAAGGAGATTACTGCTTAAAAATAATTACAGAATTATAAAATGCACGTTCCAGATGGAAATTGCCATAACCGTTATTTTACTGATGCTTTCAGAGTACACTCAGAGGAATCAGAGCATTGACACGACAGGCTGGAAGGCTTCTTATTATGCAAAAGGTCAAAGTTTCCCTTAGATTATGTCTACTCTATGAGTCATTGACTTTTATAGACTGAGGTGTTTAGAAAAAAGTCTCATGAAATTTATGGCAGCATAATGTTCTGGTTATAGTCTGTAACCTTATTTTAAAAGAAAATATAGTTCATTAAGTATAATATTCAGACTATATAATATATTATTGTTTTTCATTTAAATGGTACCATAAATGTGCACTGGGCTTTAGAGCCAGGTTTGAAAAATTGCCATGAAAAATTTATACCTTAAGGACTTGCTCCTTGGAATACCTACTCAAGTGACTAACACAACTGGAAGTCTGACAGATATCAAACGACTTCTCATACCAGTAAGGACTTTAAGGCAAACATCCTACATCTTTAGGAGTCGCCGAGGGACAGCACAGAGTGGTGAGGAAAAGGTTTTTTATTTTGGCTGTGTTTTTCCCTTGTTGCTGCCTTCGGACCTGCAGGTCACACGATCCTGCCTTCCCATAGCTTTCCCAGCTTTCTGCTCTTAAACCCTTCTCATCCAGCTCATTAATTTCTCTGCTAAGGATCATACTCTGAAGATCTTCTCTCTACTTTCTTCATATCATTTTCTTCATATTGTTTCATGGTTTAGTCTGTTTCTTTATATTTCCCACATCCTTATTTGTGAGCTCATTCCATCTATAAAACTCAGCTTCTCATTTTACTTTTCTGAAATCTCTACCTAAAGGCCTCACTGCTTAAACTTGGCATGCTTGGCCTGGAAATCTTCTGAAGTCTTCTGAATACAAAGAAAATTTCATAAGAAATAACCATTAACCATATAGTGAATATTTTCACCACATAGCACAGAAAAAATGTTTGGTTATATGATTAAGCTGAACACAATCAATCAAAAGATAATGAAATGAAAATTTCTTTTCTGACACTTAACATCATTTTTCAAAAGAAAAAAAAGTTTTTCACATGTCTGAGGCTGAGTCTGTGCACTTAAGGGCAGATTTAAGGGATTCTAAGTGTGCATCAGACTCAGCCACTATAGTAAAAATGATTTGGCTGGATTTTCACAACTAATTTTCTTAGTATTAAAGTAATAAAGCAGCTTAAGTACATTTGTTCAAATGAGCCTTGGCAGTTATTCTGGGTACCTTAATGTACTGAAAATTAAATTATTTGCAATCATGTGTGGCTGCAGCTAGGACACATTCTCCTTTCTCCCCCCTGCCCCCCACTGCCCCTTCTCTTTTAATAAGCAAATAATGTATTCATTTGGTACTGGAAGCAGGAAAAGAGAACTCAAACTAAATTAAACTGTTTTAGGAGAGTGAACACAGCCTATATCTTATTGGTCTTAGAATAACTCTACTGTTAGAGTAGCTTTTCCTTCATATTTAATGTGCCACTGATAGCAAAGAGCTAAGGATGTCATTTTACACATTTTTTCTTTATTCTTACTTTTAAAGCTCAACAAACAATTATACATTTGCATAATTCACTTACAGTTTTAAAAAAAACCATCTGCTCGGCAAGACACTCACCTGCCCCTTAAAACTAAAACATTACGTGCCAAGCAACTCCAATCCCCGGTGATTAACAATAGCATATTCCAAATTTATAGGGTCTATTACAAGCCATCTGAAGAGCAGCCACTGTGCCAAATCTCCCTCACTCCCTCTCCAGGGAATCCTTTCTCAGATGCTCTTTTCACATCAAGTAAACAACACTTTATGTCTTTTGCACAGATAGCAGATAATTACCATATGGTTAAAAACATGCTTGCTTCATTCACTTTCCCACTGTAAACTTCCTTCATTATGACAGCTAAGGAGCATCTAGGGAAGTAAACTCTATAATTTAGCCTTCTATAGGCTTACTGGTTTAAAAGGTCAGTGTCTATTACAATAAAGTTAGCAGCAAGTGTAAGCGACTTTGCAGGAAATAATTTTTTATTCCAGCAGAACCAAAGAGAGTAACTGGGGCAGGAATGAGAGTCTGTGTATTTTCTTACTGCAGCCAGTACAGTTACAAATACATGCTCAGGAACAGTGCAGCAGTGTAGAACGACTGGCAAAGATTTGGGAAGGAGCTATAAGTGGCCTCTTTGCTGGTTCCCTTGCTGGTTTCCTGCCTCGCTGTTCACTGCGTAGTAGGGGGCTACCCCTGGGAAAAGGAAACTGGGCCGAGCCTTTGCATGGTAACTGCACCAGAATGTGACCCTTCAAACCCTGCCTGTCAGCGCCGTGGACTCGCAGCTCTCATGCTCATAATGCAGCAGACAAGAGCTGAATCTCAAAAGGGATAAGTAAACCAGATTCCAAGAGATCTGTCAGAGTCTCAGGGAGGCTCAGAAGCTGCATTCCTGTGGAGCTGCATTACAGGAAAGCTAATTATGATTTCTCCCAAGCTGAATGATCAGTTTCACCAGGCTCCCTCTCTATTGTGGTTGCTTAATCTGTGCTCCACACTGAAAGGCTGGTTGGCACATGCTTGGGAACTTGTGACCTCTCTGAGATTAATTCTTTGTGGCCTGGTTATTTACTTAGGAGAGCAGGCAATAGACAA
The DNA here is from genome assembly GCA_013397865.1 of Struthidea cinerea. Taxonomy (NCBI): domain Eukaryota; kingdom Metazoa; phylum Chordata; class Aves; order Passeriformes; family Corcoracidae; genus Struthidea; species Struthidea cinerea. The sequence continues at coordinate 329,560 of VZTI01005695.1, read as the reverse complement.
ACCCAAAGAGAGAAGGAGCTTCAAGTATGTCGCATCCTTTTGGTACAACTTCTATTGCTTCTGTTCCACAGTTGCTGGAACACAAAAGCCTCAAGGATGAGGAAAGGAGAAGAGGATCCTGTTCAATTTTATGTCCTGAGCCTTCTAAGAACCATTTTTTTACCATCATCACCAATATTTCTTTGAAATGCAATTTCATTTTATCTTTAATATTTTGCATGCTTATTATATCTTTATTGTTGGTTGAGGTGGGAAAAAAGTTTTCATGTACACTTGAAGGTGTGAGTACTAAACTTTAATGAACCTGACATTACTAAATACCTGATCTGAGTAATTCCCACTTTATGAGAACCTAGCATATTATATATTGCATGCACTTTATATAAGCCTAGCGAAACCAGTGAAGACAGCTGATGATTTTGAATGCTTTCATTTCAGATATTTGGATGATCACTTTTTTACCACTTCTGTTTAGCTCCTTTTCTTTTCCTTCCTATCAGTTACCATTCCACACTGTAACAAAGCAAAGAGTCTTCCAGGAAGAAACAGACAACCACATCAAGGGCTATAAAGAGATATTCAGCATCTAATATGAAAAGCAAGAAGATTCAGAATTTCAGTTACAACTCCCTCACAGTCTGGATGCACTCAATGTGTAGAGTGGATTCAGGCTACCCAAAAGTGCCTGGATAAATTGAAATATGTTAAATTAAACAAGAACAAAAGTGGTAGAAGTGAGAAAAGAAGCCAGAGGACTAGAACAGCATAATTTATACCAATAAGAGGGAGGCCAAGGCAGGTCAATGTCCATAATGTCAAATGCTGGGCAAGCAAAGGGGCAAAGACAGTGACAAAGTGGAGCAGTCAGAGCAGTGCAGCTGCTGCAAAGACAAGTTCAGAGATAATACTGACTAATAGTTACTAATGCATTTCAAAGACAGAAGTGAGAATGATGATTCACCTGTTATAGACGTATCTTCCATCAGTGGAAACTGCTCTCTGCAATGAACATTCTGTCAGCATTTCATCTGTTCCTATTGCTTAGCTTGGGGAGGGGGCAAGAAAGAGCAAGAAAGGGGGCAAGAAAGAGCAAGATTTGGTACTCTAGATAAGAAAAGAAAGTTTTCTGAACGAGGAAAACTAAAATTTGGTAGCTGACTGCATGGCCAGTAGGGTGAAGTAGCAAATACAGTAACTGAGAGTGAACTTCCCAAGATATCCCTGATGTGTTGAGAGAGTTCCAACATTTTAAAAGCCCTATTGCAAAACTTCTCCATTTCCCTGCGCCGCTGTGCTCTCCATGAAGTTAGAAGGGCTTCCCAGAACTCTTATATGGGTCACAGGATAAGAGCAGAGGACATTAGGGGCTTATGTCTCATACAAAATGTGAGTAATGCTCAGGTACATTCCTGGGCCCTTTAGAGTCTCTTGTTTTATCTACACCTTCATCACTTGAAACCCCAAATGAGCACTTTCCTAATGGCAGGACCCATGCTAGTGGTGTTTGATTAAAAAGACTCTGTTAATCCCATTCAGTAATTTTAACAATTTTTTTTTTTCCTAAGCAGAACATTTATTGTACACCAAAGTGAACTTATGCTGGCATTTATAGACTTAAAAAGGAAGGATTTTCTCCTGGAAACACAAAGCTCACTGTTTGAACAGCGTTAGAGAGCAATTTGGGCAGCTGGTGCCCATCTTATTTGTTTTATAGATAAGTCACCTTCCATATGAAAAAAAGAGCACCTGTGGTTTTATCTACACAGAACAAGTTAAACAAATAGCAGTATAGTATTAGAACTGACTGCTTGCTGATTTACTTAGGAAATAATCTTCATACTTTATTATTAACATTTATATTGCATTATAATGCAAGAATCTCTCATGATAGGCATTAAATAACACAACACAGAAAAGATAGGCTTGTGTCTGAGGCCTTGTGCAGTCAGGCCATGGCTGTCCTGCTCACAGACTTGTTAGAGAACTAGGAAACTCATGCCTGGAAAATTTCTTCCCCAGAGAAGGTAAGAAGAGTATAAGAACAAGATTAATTCCTAAATGCAGGATAATTTTGCTGCATACCCTGTCAGAAAACTAGAGCAGAAAAATCTCTCACTTTTGAACTTATCTGGCCATTAGGTATTTCCAAGAGGACAGATTTTTTATAAAAACATCCTTCATATTACTTATGGCCTCTGGATGAGGTAAGATCGGAGGGACTATTACAATTAAGTACAGGTCTCCTGCTGTGACACAAAAGGCAAAGTGAAACAGAGACATTTACTCTGATGCAGAAGAAACTGAATATTTAGCTGTAAGTTCTTTCCTTTAGCCTTATACTACACAACTAATATAAATGGAGATATCAAAAGGGTGTTGGCACAATCACTTAGGCTATGCATATTAGGTTGGCAATGTTAGGTTAGCAGATGAACTCAGTGATCTTTAAGAGTGTTTTCCAACCTGATTTTATGATTCTATGACATGGGCAATTACACCATTGTTGGCCTGGGGTGACTTCCAGAAGAGACTCAGCGTTTCCTTTAGGCAGACAAGGCCATGTTGAACTATACAAGTAGCACTAGGGCATACTTATTTTGGCAACAAACCAGCTTCTGACTTCTCAGCTCCCCCATTCCCAATGCCCCCCCACCACAGGCAACCCAACCCCTCCATTCTGTGCAGAAGGTTCTGCCTCTTGGCAGTGACTCCTTCTCAGCATCTTGGATGAGTATCTTAATGCTCCCCATAGATGTTGGAGGATCAAGTTGCTCTGAGACTCAGTTTTGTTGGTAGGATAAAATAAATAGATAGAAAAACATTCTGTCCTTTAGGCAGCAGCCAGGTACCAACAGGTTTGATGGATGATGGAGGTGTAAGACACAAGCTGGTGAATCTGGAAGAGAGTCATTCCGGAAGGTATAGTCTTATGTAAAACTGTTTGTGTGGTTGATGGGCAACAGGAACAGAAAAAAGTAAGTAGGAAAAAAAAAAAAGAGTTCTCTCAGACATAAACTAGTTAGTGATGACCAGCATGATAGGTTTTGTAAGCCTGAATTAATTTGAATTAAATGTGCAGAGAACTGACTCACATTTCATTCCCAAAAGAAAAAGACAAGTTTTTTCATCTGCTGAGTGCATGCATCCAGAATGCATCAGATCTAAGAGACAAACTTCACAATAACTGACAATTGTTGTAGTCACAGATGCCAGCTCTAAGTTCTTCAAACCTTAATTTTTATTTATTTACTGCTCTCTGAGTTTCTCACAAGCTAGCTTAAGCTTTTATTGAATATGGCAAGAAGAGGTAGAAAATAAAATTTTGAATCTGTGAAAAAACAATGGCATGTTGTAATGTCATTAAGCTTTGCAGGTTTTATACCTGTCAAAGTATTTTTTACTGGATACTTGCTGCATGTGTGACATTTTAAATTATTGAGGCCTAACAGAGTTCTTTAAATAATTGATTTAAGGGTGTATTAGACACAGACAGGACCAAAAGGTGGAAGCAAATATATGAAAAAATATATGAGGACTTTGACAACAGTGAAATTAAATTAACAGTAAAATTGTAGCTAATCAATTCAGTAAAAGGGTGGGAAGGTTGCATAAGAGAGTTGAATTGAAGCACTTTCTCAGCAATCTTTCTGCAGTGCAGCTGCTACACGTTTGTGTAATAACAGAGCTGATGAGCAGCTCATTTGTATGAGACTGAAAGCAAGTTAATGTTGTTTGGGCTGTGACGGGAGTCTGCAGCTAATGCACAGTGTCTCTATGGGTTTGCTGCACCAGGCTAGAACTTCTCACAGCTATTAATGATGGTTTTGGCAGGGCATTTTGTGGCCATTTTGGCAACGTAATGGAAAGCTCAAAGGCCACGTTTCCTTTCTCCAACCCAGTGCTTTTCCTGTAGCTTCTTTGGAAAGAGCAGAATAAGGTGGGAATACAACACCGTGTCAAAACTCTCTCACGTTCCTCCATCACCCAGGGCAGCCACACTGCCCCTAGCAGTGCAGGAATGGCTGAGTGAACTCAGCAAGGCATTGAAAGATGCCATCACTTGCTTTAGTTTGGTTTGATGTCGCTATTCCAGGGCTTCAGCACAAAGGCCAGGCAGGTGCTCAGGAAAAAATCTGTGTTTTTATCACCTGTGGCCATTGGGAGTGTTTGCGTTCACCCCATGCATGTGCTGCATCCCACATTCAGTGTGGTGGATGTTAATGCAGTGCCACTGCTGTCACTGCAGCCACAGATGGGCTCCATTTATTTTTAAACTAGTTATCACAGGTGGCAGCCCAAGTCTTTGGAGCAGAATGGAGCTCAGAGACAAAAATCCAACCAACCAAACAAATGAAGGGTAAATCAGCCTGTGTTCATGGCTGTGTTAGAGCATTGTGTTACCAGGACCATGCTGCTAGGAATGCTAAAAAAAACCCCCAACAACTCGTTTTGGATACATCTGAATAAGATGTAGGTGTCACGGGAAACAAGGATGCAGACAGAGCCTTAGCTTGGATGGAGTAGAGTGAAGAGCTTGTTTGCTCAGCTGAAAATATACAGATTTGACAAAAACAACTGTATTTACAAATATGGAAATACCGGTAAGTGTTCAGTTTAAAACTTTTAAATTTTGCACTAGTGTTATGAATGGCAAAAAATAATTTTATTCTCCATACCATGTTTTGTTTCAGTAACAAGATCACTGTTTCTTGACAGAAACATATTTTTCCAGTTTTTCAATTCACCATAAATGTCACAATGTGTTCTTCTTTGAAAAGAAAACACATTTCCCCCCCAAATTTGAAAACATAAATGGACTAAAAGTAATTGCAAGCCGTGATTTATCAGTAATACCCAATAAATCCAGTGCCCACATTTCAAATACTTCAGCATAGAAAACACTACGCTTTTACACAGAAAAGGTTAAAAAATGTTTCCTTAGATGCACATGGGCTTTCTGAATTAACAATGGGTGTGTCCATAAACCCCAGTCCAACACAGCTTGTTAGAAATGTACATATTTTAGATTCACAGTGTACCTTTTATTTTAACAGGTCTACGCATGTAATCAGATAAGAATAAAGCTCATTATGGCACCTATGGATGCATGTATGCAGTTGGTCATAGTCAACTCTCTGCATCTGATCTAAGACTTTTGGCAATAACAAAATGGATATTCCAGTCCAACAGGTTTTAAAAAATAATTTCAAGGTAAGGACAACTGTAATCAGCTTGAAAATGCTGAGCAGCCAGGTTACAAGGATAATTGGATACAGGGCCATGTACAGGAGACCAGGTCCCCTGACACTGCGAGCTGCAGTGAGCTGCTCTTACTCTATGGGAAAATGACTTCTTTGGGCCTTGCCAGCTGGATGGATTGTAAAACTCTGGAGCCGATATAAAAAAAGAGAAATAAATGTATTATTTTTCCTTATTCACTGTGTTGTGGTATTAAATAACAGGAATCATGAGAGCAGTAACTTCCAAAGTAAATAGGATTTTGCCTATGAATATATGCAAACCGACTACTTGGTAGCATAATAGTAAATAATAGCAAACATGGTAAAATAGTAAAGTTAAAAAAAGTTGAAATCTCTTAATGGTAAAACCAGAGAGTTAGACCTTCTTTTTAAAAATTATGGGATTATGGGTAAGCGCAGCACTGACATAAATCAACACAATCCACTGACCCCACTGGCATTACTTTTCCTCTGTGATTCCATCGATTCCTCACCTAAATCTTCATGGCCCCAAGAACAATGGAAGAGAAGCCGCTGTCTTCACTGCCCATGAAACCATCCAAGATTGGGGCTGTCACTGTGGCAGAAGGACAGAGCTGCTTCAGTGGGCGGCATCCTGCAGTTCCCAATGGATGCTGGCGCACAGGGAGACCCCCTTACCCTCCACCTGGGTTTCTGTGCTGGTATCTGGGGCCCCACATGGGGGAATAAGGATGGCCCCATCAGGGTCACGGTGGAAGGTCCTGGAGAGTGAATATCTCAGACCAAGCCTGAACAGCCCCCACGTGCAGGCTTCATCTTGCAGGTGAAAAGAGAGCGGTTCCGAATGTGAACTCTATTACTTTTTTTTTGTTTGTGCTGCACATGCAGAATTTGAGGTGTCCTGAGCAAATGCTTTGTTGGGAAATAAAGAATTCAATAGTTTATTATAGATGTTAACCATCATTATACCTTTATCAAACATAACTTACAGGAAAATTATAATTTCAAGTATCTACCTTTCAGTGAACACACTGGCTTAAGCAAGACTATGTATGCATTAAATTATACATGTTCTAAAGGATTGGTTGATTCATGCCTACCAGTGGTCACTGAACACAGCTGTTCAGGTGTAACTTCTGGTTCTGGCATTCCCGTAACCTTTTTGCTTTAAACATGCAGGAAGGGAAGATTTCCTGCACACCCTGTACTGCTTAACCCCTTCCTAAACATGTGACCCACTGCCAGTTGCTGTTGGAGACCGGAAGCTGTCTGGCTCCTAGCTCTGAGCTAACACAGCAAGTATTACGCTGGACTGCAGAATCTTAAATGCCAATCCTGAAATCAACGGCCAAGGAATGAGCAAATAAAAGATTTTAATTGAGATTTCACAGTTACAAGTGCTTGGTGATCCCAAAATTTCTAATTTCCAACAATTTGAACAACACAGACTCACAGTGAAATTTGCATAAGAAAGTTTTCATACTGAAAGCTCAGAATTGTGGGGCCAAACTAAATGAGTTCTATTCATTTCTTGCATCATGTCTAGCCAATTATGAACATTTCTTGCAAGGTGCCAGGCAGTAATGATCACTGGGTAATACAGAAACTATAGACAGGTAGGCATATGGTCTCAATAATCCAAGATCTGTATCCACATAAAAATGTCCTTGCTCAAATTCAGCCTCAAGGCTTCTACATTCCCTTGAACTAAAATATCTACTCTGTTATTTACTGCATTACTTAAATAAACTGCTTCCCTATATTTAGAGAGCCTCATAAATGGCATACTTTGTTGTGCAATGTACGAGCTTGTGTGCCGAATCATACATCACTACGCTTTACCAGATGTCAGAATTTAAAGCAGATCACAGCTCTTTCTTCTCTGGGAGACAGAAGGAAAACTGGCAGCTCATGCCACAGCAAGCTGAACTACTATTTGTTCTGATTCATTTCACTGTGACTGCATCAACCTGTTGGTTATAAAACCTCAATATAATTATCTGGGCTGAGATCTTTTGGGTTTTGATCCTCTCTCCCAAGCTTTTTTTTTACTATTATTTCCAAAAATGAGGCTTTTTTGTCCCCTGTTCTTTAAAGAGGATACAACAAATGCAGAAGTTCAAACCACATAAGGTCTCACACTAATCCATCTGGGGTCAGTGGGAGTTAAAGAGAAATGCTGTGTTTAAAAATTAAGTATGCAAGGAAAATCATCTCTGTCATGACACCAGATCCTTTGCATGACCACAGATGTCTGGGGGAAAGGCAGGGGGAAGCAAAGAACTGACTGCTTAAGAAATAGATCTCATTATCGAATGTTTTAAAGGGATCAGGATAAATACACATTTAAAATACTGTTGACTAACCCTAGGTATGTGCAGCTTGGGAGTTATGCCAAGTAGGTACAAGTGCATCATGCCTTAGATGGTTCAGACAGTGCTGCAGAAACTGAAGCTACACGTGGCTTCAGACTACAGAGAATTCATTTGTGAGCTGTCAACCTGGAGCAAGTTGCAAGGCTGGTGTACAACTCTGTGTATCCTTCAAGACCATAATATGTGAGATATACACTGAATGGCAGAATCAAAGAATGAATCAGAGAATCATAGGATGGTTTGGGTTGGAAGGGACTTGAATGATCATCTCATTCCAACCCCCCTGCCATCGGTGGGGACATCTTCCTCTAGTCCAGGTTGCTCAAAGACACACCCAACCCGGCCTTGAACACTTCAGGGATGGGGCAGCCACAGCTTCTCTGGGCAACCTGTTCCACTGCCTCACCACTCTCACAATGAAGAATTTGTTCCTAATATTTAAACTGAATCCACTCTCAGTTTAAAACTGTTATCCCTCATCCTATCACTATGCTCCCTGATAAAGAAACCCTACCGGTCTTTTCTGCAGGCTCCCTCTAAGTACTGGAAGGTACTATAAGGTGTCTTTGGAGCCTTCTCTTCTCCAGGCTGAACAACCCCAACTCTCTCAGCCTGTACTCACACAGGATGTGCTCCAGCTCCCTGATCATTTTTGTGGCCCTCCTCTGGATTTGCTTGAGCAGGTCCGCATCTTTCTTTTGCTGGGACTCCAGAGCTGAACATAGTACTACTGGTGGGATCTCATGAAAGCAGAGTACAGGGGCAGAATCACCTTCCTTGACCTGCTGACCATGCTTCTTGTGATGCAGACCAGGTTGCGGTTGGGCATCTCCTTGAAATCATGTATAAATATTGTTATTTTAGGAATGGATCACTTACTAAACTGAGAGACTGGATTAAGAGAACTTGATGGAATTCTCTGTTTCTTTTGACGAACAAAAAAACCCCAAACTGAAAATACAATCTATGTGAGTGTAAAATAAAACAATTCCTTCAGAAGTGAGAACAAAAACTTGGGATTTCTCTTCAAAACTGAATTCAAAGAATTTTTAAAACAGAATGTCATACTGAGGAGTAAAATTAAAATGATTGATTTCACTGATTGTCAAATAAATTCAAATACCTTCTACAGCACCACTAATAGAGTCTAATACCACTTGTGCTCCTCCAGAGACTGCCTTTCCCCCTTTTTTACAAAAGGATCTAGTCAACTACTAGTTCATCCAAAATTTTGCCATCTCCCAACATACGAAACATTTCTGCTTTCCATGGTACCTTGTATAAAGTACATGTACTACCTTGAACCATGTCTTAGGTCAGCCACTGATGACTTCTACCTAGGGATTGGTCTTATTCTACAACAAAGCTGCACTGTAGGAAATTATGCCACTCGTTCTTTTCGACATCTGCCTGTGGCTTTCTGTGTTTCATAGCAAATTAAAGACTAAGAGAAGTGTTCTCATTGGTTTCCTGACCACTCACAGCCTAGAGCACCTGAACTGAATTTAGCACTGTGTGCGATGCACAGAGGGCCTTGTAGTTTTCCACTTACTAGAGTATGACCTCCTGAAATAACTCATTTCTCCCACTTTCTGTTAATTATAAGGCTTCCAGTTGCTACTACAGTATTTTGCTTGGGGACAGAGAAAAGATATCCTTAGCTCAGCATGAAATGGGGAATTTGACTTTGTTAAATGTAAAAGAATGGGATTTTTTTTTTTCTCTTAGTTTAGTAAAAAAAAATAGCAAAGCCTAAGGTATGTCATGTCTGTATGGGTTCAGACTGAATCTCAGGCATGTCCTGAAACAGTCTTCAGAGGTCAAGTATTTAAAATGTCTTAAATCTCCTTATGCTAAACTGTTTTGTTAGTTGCTTTTGTTACTGCTGATGTGCTATTTTTTTCTCTTTTTATTTTGAAGCCTAGGGTGGTTTATGAAAGGAAGGCAATGAAGGGACAAGGAAGACACCAAAAGGCGTCCCACATCTTCCAGCAATTCCAGACTATAACCCAAACAGAGCTTGTGATCTGAGTCTGGGACCCTTCACAAGACCCTGGAAAGAGTCTGAAACAAATGCACTAAAAAATAACGGTTCCTCAAATGCTGTAATGATGGATGCAGAATTTTAACATGAACTAGTTTGAGGTACACATTAAAATGGTCTCTTTCAAGTATTCTTAAGAAATGGCACGAAAAGGTGACTTAAGGTGCAGGATGTGAAGCTTTTTTTGTGTGAAGCTGAACAACTTTTTCACCCTTTCTGAAGGGTTTTGAAAGCTTTTCACTCTTTCAGGAAAGATATGAAAGCATAGCCTATGCCTTAAATAAAAGCTGGAAAGCAAATAAAAAGAATCCCAATTCCTTCTCTTCTCATTCAACACGTTCCAAGGCCCTGTATGAGAAATACTAAAGCGATTGTTTCTTGACTACATGAAAAATCGCAGTATTATTACAGACTGTAAGAGGCAAATTAAAGAAATGCAATGGGATTCATGTGTGTGCACATGAGTATGTATGTTTACATACTTCTTTGATCTGCTTCAGTAAACAGCCTTATGCTGGTAGCAGCAGATAGAAGAACATTCTCCCCATCTTTAACTTACAATCACCACCCAGCATTCCTCATGCCACTAATGATCCCCTCAGGCAGGCACCTGGCCATCGAAATGAATAGGAACCAAACCAGAAAGTCACAGCTAAGGCAGAACTGCACAGGCCAGAGCAGATCATGGCATTCTCAACTATCTAGTAAGCACTTTGAGAGTTAAATGGGAATCATGACAGGATTGCATGAAGCCCACTGTCAGCATCTCCTGAGTGTTTAATAGCTGATCTCAAGATAAACAAGTACACAGATATTTTTTCTCATGTTCCAGTCCATTTGTACTTTAGTTATTTAGAAAAGGGAGTTTCAAAACCAGGGTGTGAGGTGGTGTTATTTAACAAATTTTATAAGAATATCCCCATGACACAGGGCTTTACTTTGTTATGTTTCTTTACCCATTTTTCTTCTTCTAATTTCTTTTCTGATATCCTCTTTCAGTAATGCTCAAGCAGCCATTCACTTTTATTAGTAAAGCTAAAAGGGATGACACTAATGTGAACAGCATAAAACCTACATTGACCTACTTTTATTAAATGAAGGAGAATAGGCCTTATAGGTCTGATAGGTTGTCCAATTTACTCTTCCATTGAAAATTACTGATATTTCCTTGCCATGATCTATATATACAGGTTATGCTTAACTCTGTTTGAAAGCAACACAAATATAATACACAGTATGTTCGTATTCATTCTCTGTTCTGAATTACCAGCAATTCAAGAAATAGTCAAAATTGGTGGTTGCAAAAATTGGAAAGGGAAAGAAAAAAATGGAACAAGGCAGCAGATCACCAGCTTAACCCAATTAAGTGCTACCTATGAAGTCAGTATAACCCAGTGGCATTTTTTAAGAGAATGAATTACCCTCAGGCATTTTTCTGCTCAGGTCATTTTTGCATGTTTCTCTTCTTCTCACTGTCCAGTTTTAAAGGTCCAATCTTGACTGAACTGCTGGGCTTTCCTCTCTAGCATTCTATTCCTCTGGTTTTAGCAGAATAGAAATGCCCTTTAACCATCTCACTAAGGTTTACCAAGAATCACAGAGTTAGGCCAAATAATTAACTGCTGTCCGACAAGACCTGATGTCACAGAAGTAGCCTTTGGAAGTTCACCTGCAGGTTCCACACTCAGCTTCCACAATGCATGAAAATAACACTTAATGCCATAGTAATATTGCTATTTCTTTTACAACAGCAACCAGGAGATCCCAAATCAGATCAGGATCACATCATCCCAGGCATAATTTAATGGTCCCTAAAGGGCTCACAGCACTAAGAGATTAGAAATAACAGTGATGACAGTTACTCCGTCTGTCCTGGCAGACTCAGTGCAGACGAGAGGCAAGTGGATTGCCACAGTCACAAAAACGAGCAGCAGAGCCAAAAATCAAGCTAAAGGTTAGCCAAAAATCAAGCTAAAGGTTCTTGAATTTAACAAGAACTTCTCTCTAATGAGCTTTGCAAGCAAACAAGATACATGTGCAACTACCCAAGTGGTTCTCTGATATTTCTCAAGATGACATTTAAGAGCAAAATGACAAAAGACCTGTTCTGAAAAATCTGCCCTAAAAAATCCAGTCTGAGGTACCAAGAAAAATCAACACTCACTACCTACAGCTACATGCTATGGGGGAAAAAAAAGGCAAGCTAGTGCCACAGATGATTATTTTTTAATAGTTCTGGCCTCAAAGCAGCAGCTCACATTCCCAATATTATAGGGAAGGAGGAAAGCAGAAACATATCAATCACTCAACAAAGAGGCTTGTCAGGGAGTGGGTATTTTTCTTTTGTAGCATTTTCTTCTCAGCAGCTGCCCACGTACAGTCTATCAGGAGATATCTCAGGTGTCCATCAGAATATTCTTCTGCACTCTGTCCACTGTTGGTGCTTGAGCTTAATTTATTTGTCAAGTGCTCATTTGGGAGTAGGACTGGTTGGGGGGAACAGGGAGAAATGTGTTCATTTTATCATGACATTGGCCCATTTCCCTGCTTTCTGTCAGCCTGCAAATATTTACATCAGACCTGCTGGATTTCTGCATCTTTTAGGATTTTTTTTCCAATTAATTCAGTCTCAATATTCTCCTCATTTCCGTACTTTTCAAATGTCATTTCATCTCTTTTGATCTGCTTCCATTTCTCTTCTCCCTTCTCCCTTCTCCCTCTTTGCTTTCATGTTCTTTCTGAATTTTGAAATGGATTTTGTTGGTTGATAGAGGCATTTGAATTGCTTTCAGAGACTGGGCCTTGGAAACATAGTATAGCAGCTTGCTTAATCACATTTCTCACCTAGAGCCTGTATAAAAAGTGTGATACATAGGGTGTGAGGTTGCAAAACTACTAGTGAAGACGAGCTAATGGACCCTGGCCAGCCTTTAATTAGAGTTTCTAAGCCAACCCTTTTTCTCCTCTGACCATGAGTGTGTCAGCCTATCAGTTTTATAACAGCTGTCAACCTCCTCTAACTAGTTTGTCTTCATCTTTCCTATTTTATGTGTTGACACAGCACCAAAAGAGTTATTTCCCTGCAGCCAAGGGGTCCTTCACTCTGCAGGCAGAACAAAAAGTGCCTCTTCTAGAGGGCACCTGACCCTACCCCAGGAGGGGCCATGTGTGGCATGAACCACTGCAACCCTTGACACCCTGCACCTTCAGGATATGGCAATCTGGCACTTCAAAATACGCATGCTTTCATATGTGCATATGTATTTATAAAAAATATATATACACCAACCTCGCCCCCCCCAAAAGCAAACCAACATTAAAAAAAACACCAAACAAAGCAAAGCAAACAAAAAAAAAAAAACCCAGAAAAAAAGCCCAAACAAACAAACCAGAACAGAACATGAACCTACACTAAAAACAAAGCTCCCCAAACCATCACCACAATAAATCCACTGCTGAAGTGTTGGCACCCAACATCAATTGCCAAAGAGGGCAGAGTAAAACAACTTCTTTTTCTATTTCAAACTAGTTGAGGAAGGCTTATCAATTGTATATGTGTTTCCCAGAGGAAAGCTTCCAACCAGCTGTGCAACATGTAAATCAAAACGTGCCTACTTAATAACAAAGGCTTGTTTCCATCAGGATGGACGGATAAATTGCTTTCTGCCTGAGGATAAAGAGGACTGGGCTTTAAGTGTGTAAAAAATGGTAAATACTTCTCTTCTGCTTTTGTTCTTTCCCAGCCAAAAGCATCTTAAGAGAGCCATCTGTTTCATTGCCACCGAAAGAAAAAAAATTAGGGTTACCAGGCTGCCTGTGCTTATTCATCCAATTTTACCTTGAGTTAAATGTTGGAAAACTGTCCCCATTTGGAAAGGTTTTAGTTCTGCTACTGGCTACGATAAAGGCTGCTTTTCTATCCACTGCTTGGCTTGTCTGTCTCTGGGTTTTTTATTTCAGTTAGAATTGCAAAAGAAATTACACTACTCTAGTGTAAAATGAATGGGATTTGCTCATTTTAGTTTATTATCTTCATCTGTTTCTCTCCACTAAAGAAGAGAGAAAAGTCCCACTCATCCTCCTGCCCTCCCCTCACCCCCAGAGAAAGTGGCAATTGTACCATTAAGCCTGGAGTGCTTTACATATGCAAACACAAACACGGTGCTTACAGGAAAGATCTTTCCTATCCATATGTTCATCTCCTTTCCTTTACCTAAACCAGATGATTACCTCAGCAGCTCAGCTGTGTTATTGAGACATTTCAGCGTGAAATTTGTTTTTCCTCACTGAACTTTAAGCGGAATTTCAAGTGCCAAGTCTCCAAAGCCAAGTGGGGCTATTAAGAGATAATTACTAATTATGCTAATTTGAGAAGTTGTGCTATTTCTTTCCCTGGTCATTTTATCTGCAGCTCTCCTGAGAGAACAGTCCCCATTCAATGTTAATAACCTTTCCAGGCTAAGCATTCAATGGAGGACAGTGTGTCCTAAATCCAGGAATATTTTATGGTTAATCTAGATATGTGCCTGTAAATTAGAAAGAGAAGCAAGTTGCACTAATGCTAACGACTTATGTTATTAATTTTTTGCAGTAGCAGAAATATCTGATTCCTCTCCATTCATATATTGATATAGCTGATGGTTTTATTTTAAATGGAGTCCTCAGTGACTTGAAATATTCAGTATGCCAACAATATTTCTCAGTGATCATTTTCTAATCCTACCTATTGCAAGCTCCCATAATAATAGATAAAAACAAAGAAGAGATTTGATTTGCATTTTCTAAATGTCTAATTTATTTTTGCCTTATTTATGTACTGGTATGAAACAGATCTTTTCCAAACTCTTTACACTTTTTTTTCTTTTCTTTTTCAAGACAGTGGTTATTGGATGGATTACATTATTCTGCAGAGAATGCTGACAGAATAAGAGACTTTACTATTTCTTTAAAGAAAATAATTACTTTAGGTTTTATTTTATGTATAATTCCATCCCTGTTTGGTGGCAAAACATAGATATTTTACACTTTTTATAATTTGTGGAGTGGCAGTAAGCAGAGTCTTCTTGGCTTGGTTGCCTTCCCAGCACAGAGCTGCTGGGACAGCCTTCGTGAGGGGTTGCTAAAATCCTGTTCCTCTGCTCCTCGGAATGGATCTCCCAGGTAAGAACACATGGTCACTGACAATGCCCAAGATCAGAGCACTCTCCACCAAGGGCTTGTGGCTGCTCTGATGTGGCCTTGGGGGCCCATTCCTGCAATACCTGGGCTCAGACACCCCTCTGGATGGGAGGCAGGCACACCTAAGGGCAGCTCCTGGTACAGGCTGAGAACCCCAGAAACACTCAGGGGAGGTCAGCAACACCTGAAAGCAGACAGAAAACACACCATGCTGAGGAGGGCAGAGCAGGGCACCAGCAGGCAGGTGAAGACTGTCCCCTCCCCTCGAACCAGCACTAATGGGAACAGGGGCCGTGTTTCCACAGTACATAAACTGCAATCCTCACTGGAGTTCATCATCCTGCTGGACAGCTTTCTAAGTGGCATTGGCAGGGTTTTAAATGAGCAGGGTTTCACTGAAGTCCTTGTCCACAGCCACTGGCTCTAACCCAGCTATCCATGCCTTTGTCCTCAGGGATGCTGGCAAAGAGTCACACGGCAGGACAGGAGCTCTGGCACTGCACGGCAGGGGCTCCAGCTTCACAGGCAGCTGCAGCTTGCTCGGCCATCTCCACTACCCTGCTGTGGCCAGGTCAAACTTCTCCAAAATCCCCTCACTGCCGTCTGATGGCACCAGCTGGAACCTTCTCTGAAGGCCAGGCCCTGCCCTTGCTGCACATTAGGGCTCCCACCAGAGGATTTTTAGCAGAGTTGACCTCTGTGAACACCAGCTGCAGATGCTCTCACAGGAAGGCGATGTCGGTGTGCTGCTGGACCAGGGCTCACACCAGCAGCGCGGTTTAGAGATTCTGGAGCACCAAAGGAGAGAGCAGAGAACAGGAGAGATCCAAAATATTTTCATTGGAACTGAGCTTATATTCTGTATTTTTTTGCATTTTGCAGCATCTAGATGCAAACTAAGACAAGTTCCCCTTCACGCAACCAAAATAAAAATAGGACGGAGTGATAAGAAAACAAAGGATAGCAGTTTCTACTTTAGTTTTTCACTATTTTAAACCCATAAACGCACCTAAAACCAATAGGTGCATTTTTTAAAAGGCAGGGAATGTAAATATTAAAAATCTTGGGTTGAACCTATTTCTGGAAAATGTAATGCACAGCCCTCAGACTCCAGTTCAGTACTCCCAACGTGGGAGTGGGAGGACTGCGTTCACATGAGACATGAATTAGGGCCTAAAAATATGTCCTAGTAATAAAGGAGAAGCTAATTTTAACTTTCAGCATTGCCAGTTTCAGAACAGAGCTTCATTTAGAGGAAATCCATTTTGCAAGTGTGCGAACCTGCCCCCAAAGCCCAGAAAATCAGCAGGTTAGACACAGGTCTTCCTTGCTGATAGGGCTGGGGGAACCAACAGGCCACTACACTCCCACCATTCCAGCAGGGGACATTGAAGAACCATGGCTGTGTGACTTCCTAGAACTGCAGCTCTCACAGTGTGAGCACATCCAGCAGAACTGGCTGCTGCTTGGACCATCCTGATCCCAACACTGTAACAGCTCTCTAGCACACACCAAACTGAAGGCCCTGACTGGCACCTGGACAGATGCACACACAGTTTATAGTCTTCTCCATAAAACAGAGTTTTCTGGCCATGGAAAGCATGTGCAGAAGGTGACACAGGCGAGGGTCTCAGGTGCAAGTATCACATCAGCTCTCCCACCGGACAACAGGTTGTTGTATGTGGGGTCTTGCATCTCCCCTAAGTCCTATCAACTCTTGACCCATTCCATCTTCTAAAGAAACACTTGTTTCAAAATTGAGCCTCACCAAGTCACATTAGAGCCATCTGCTCCTTGCTGATACATTACTGTCCAAAGACACCAGCTGAGGGCAACAGCCAGACTCCACCTGTGTGAGAAGAGAGCAATGCATTTGGGCAATGCAAAGTTGTAAGTGAATAAACATCCGCAAGAGAGGAGATCTCTAAAAAACAGAGGCAGTCAGAAGAGGAAGATGCTATTTCTCCTGAAAGGCTTACTGGAATATTTAAAAGTAGTTCTTCCTGGGGAAAGAAATGATTGCTAGAGACTATTTCAAAATACTTCATGGGCTCTGTTGGTCTCAGCCACACTTGCTCTGTGCTCCATGGGAAACTGGCAGACTGGAGCCACAGCCCCAGAAAGGTGCTACACATTGCTTATTCTAGCCGAAATGCAGCTTTCTGCACATGTTATTTCTTATTCATGTTTGAAATTACTTTTTAATCTAATACCTACAAAGATCACAGAGAGTTCTGAAAGAAATAAAAAAATCAGTTTAAAAAGTAACTGACATTAGCTGTTTTCTTTCCTCCTATGTTTCCATAATGAAAATGTTTGTAACTGTATTATATTACAGATCATTCCAAAACCTGCACTAACCCTACTGCAAAGTGTTTGGAGCTGCTGCAGATTTTGAAAGGCTTAGATTGCATGAATAACAGAAAAGCATATTTGCAAGAGACCTCAGCAGCTGGGTGGCCCCATATAATTGATACAAAAAATTATGTATGGGAGAGCCTAAATACACCCCATGGCCCAGTTCAGGCCAAAGACAACACAGTCCTTTGGATGGACATGACACGTGGGTATCAGCTGCAGCAGAAAAGAGAAGCAAACTCAGTTCTGCATAAATTATGTGACACTTGGAGACAGTTCCTTTTGGAGAAAAAAAAAAAAAACCTCTGTGTGATGCTACGCGGGGTTTGAGATTGTGACTAGGACAGTAGGAGGGATGAGCAAAGAAATTATTTTATTCGCTGCTCTTCTACCTGTGCTGACAAACGTACAATGCGTTGGGAAAATTTCTCTTCCACTATCTCTTCATGCTGTGAGTCAGTGAGGGGGAAGAGAAAGCTTGCCATCCCAAGGTTTCCAGCTGGAAATAGGTAATGACAAACGGGCACTTGATCTTCCTTCAATCCCTCAAAATCTTAACCTCAACTATATAAGAAAACATGCACAGCAAGTGCAGCAGGGAAAACTGCTCCCTGCAGAAGCGATGAGCAAACAGGCTTCACACAGAAATCTTGACAAGGAGTTGAGGGAAGCTCAGACCTGCACGTCTGAAGGAGGATGGTCCTTTCACTGTCACCAGGAGAAGGTACAGATGCAGGTTCCTTAAATGTGATTTTCTGAAAACAACAGATCTTGGCATCTGACTACTGAATGAAAATGCTGG
Source organism: Struthidea cinerea (assembly GCA_013397865.1). NCBI lineage: Eukaryota > Metazoa > Chordata > Aves > Passeriformes > Corcoracidae > Struthidea > Struthidea cinerea. The sequence goes on along the minus strand of VZTI01005695.1, from coordinate 311,581 downwards.
ATTTGTTTACTTATTGCAAGTATACAACTATGTGTATGTTTCTATCCCACATCCTTACAAAGAAAATTTTGAAAATACAAACTGATGAAAGCTCTGCAAAAAGAAACAATTCATCTATCATTGTCTTTTTCCACCCACGGTTTCTTTAAGCTGATTTTTGGAAAAAATGGACATCTGAGGTCCAAAATTTGACAAAAAACCACAAGTTGTGGACTCCTTGATTTCTGTATTTCCCCATGGCCCATCTGCATGGATTTATTTTCAGGCTAAGAGCCCAGATGCCCAGATAATGCAGAATGTAACATTTCACGCTTAAACCCCCCAGTTATAATAAAGAACAAACAATAATCATGATGGGTGCAAGATGCAAAGAGATAAATACAAGGCAGATGTTCAATCTTGTCTTTTCAGCTGAGATTATAAATGGTCTGAGCATAAGAGAAAAATTCAGAGAAAACCTGAAAAAGAAGGTTTGCTAATTAATCAGTTATAATGGTATAGGGGATTAGAGAACATGATTAAAACACACTGAAAACAAGAAAGACAAAGGAGGATGGCGAAGGGAGTATGGAAACAGCTCTGTCAACAGAGAAACATCTCTACACAAGCAGCTGAAAATGCTGCAGCTCATAAAAAACCTGTGCTTAAGAATTAAAATCCAACTACAACAACAAAAAGACAATGTTATGAACTAAATGAATTCCTGGAAATTTATTCCAGTGTTTATTAAAAAAAATACATGGTTTTTAAAATAAAAGGCCCCTTATGAAGCCTAGGACAAAACTTCCATTGAGTCCAGCCCTTTAGAGAAATATCCATGTACGGTAATAGAGGCGTTGCTGGAGCACATATTGGGACATTAATATGCATAGTACTAGAGAGTCTGTGCTTAAGTGTATAAATAGAAATTGAATATAAACATATGCTTTCATAGCTTTGAAGTTCCATTAGTAACAAACAGCGTAGAGAAATTATTAGCATATTTACATGATGATTTCTGCCTAAGTCAGACACTGAAGTGCTACTGATACTTACAAGGCATTCAACAGATGGGGAGTCCGGACTGATAACTTCTGTGCTAGGCAAGTGTATTTTTAAACCTCCTTTAACATTAAATTCTGATGCCGTGCTCTAGGGATGAACTAGGGTTCTTCCCTGAGTGTGCAATTTTAACTTCCTTGTTTACTTTATGAAACTCTAATTTGACAGTGATCCACTACTGCTAGTGCCAGTTAGCATGAGCCCATTCCCTATAAAAATTACCACCAAGATCAATCTGTGCTGAAGACAATGGGACCACCCATATGAGAATGTCCTATGGGATGAAGGTCCCATAAGATGTAGGGTCTGGTGCTCCTCAAAAAAACAGATTCCCATGTAATGTGGTAGGATAATGCTCCTATACTGTTCATCTTGATTCTGCTCTCAATCTTCCTCTTTTTTCTAGTGGAAACAAGAAAGGGAATTTTGCTTTAGTTCACAAATTCTCAACAATGCTGATGCATGCATATTTGCTGTAATATTACCTACTCAGCTGAAATTAATCTATAATCTTGGTGATGAAAGTGGACATTATACAAGTGAAGATAGAAGAAGAACAATTTCTAGTTCTTTTCTAGTTTTGGAAAATGAATGCAATAAAGTGATATCCTGTTAGAAATACCTTTGCTTACCATTTATGCAATTTCAAGCTATATTACTAAGGTAGAATTTATTTGCGTGGTTTATTGCTTGCCCTGAGAGACCTGCATTTGTTCAAAATATGAACTTATTCTAGATTTAAAACTGTAAGGGCATACTAATGTAAAAACATAATGAAATCACTTTCAAATCTTCTTACATTCTCACTTTTCATACAAAATTATTTTCATCACAAAAATAATCCCCCAAATTTGTCTGAGATTATTCCAGCAAATCCCATGCCCAACAAATCCTAAAACATGCTCCACCTGTTAGTGAAACTATCATAGTAATTGTCTGGGCTTTTATCTAATGAATATGCATCACAGCAGTCAAAACAAATTCTATCTTAATCTATATTACTGGGGAAAGTTTCTGAAACAAGCTGTTGCAGGGAAATTTATATAATATGTTGTCAACATTCAGCAGAGACAAGCTGTCTGCTAGAAAGGGCAGATGGAAAGAGTTTCCTACCTTTGGTCAGGGAGATGTATTTTTGCTACCCTTAAGCCATGCTTTTGGCCAGAGGTGTGCTGAGAGCATCACATTCCCTGGTGCCTTTCGCGTGCCTGCCCACCTGTACCACACCTCCCTGCAAAGCCTGAGCTGACCACGACTGAGAAGTCTTTTTCCCACGTGGGTTTCTGTGAGTCATCATCTCTTCCACGATGCGCAAACCCACTGACACCTGTTGGGGCACGGGGAAATGGCTGATGGAAATTCAGCTGACTGCCTGCACGAGGGATGTGTGTGACTGCACCTGCAGGCAGGTGTGTGCCCAACACCAGCAGTTGCAACAGTGTCATATGGGGCAAACCAGCAACAGGAAAGGTACTGGAAACCAAGATTAACAAGATTTATAAAATTAACCAAGATTAACAAGCCACTCTTTCCAATCAACTGCCTGCCTATGACACACACATTGCTTTTGCTATAATGGCCATTAAAAGAATAGTCTCAGCCTCTTATCTTGACTTTTTGCTGTCTCCCATTTCTGCCTAAACAGCACAGGAACCAACTTTATGTGCCAGTGTCAGGGAAATGTTTAGTCAGCTCAGGAACTGGTAGCAAGATCAGTTTAGATATGCTAAGACAGAACAAGCCCTAAGAAATACATGCTGTAATTAAGTGCATTACACATTTTTTTATGTAGAAAATTTTTAGGAAGATTATAGTAACTTCTTATCCAGTTTCTGATTCCACAGGAAAACCTAAGCACCAGCACATTTGTATGCAGATCTTGTTACTTATTATTTACTGCTTTTCTGAGTAGCAATGGAATGACTGAAGAAGTGATTTTGCTGAACCAAGGCCATATGTTACCCCAAAGACCTTTGATGATATATTGGTCCTATCCAGGCACCAATCTCATATATGCTTTCCTTTTCATAATTTGTATGAATAACAGCTGCTTCAATAGGTGAGGATACAAACAAGGGAAGTAAGATAGTAAAAAGAAGGGAGGGAAAGAGATGGGTGTTTTGGTAAATAAGAAACAAATTCAGGAAGTGCAAATATGTGGATTTTCAGGGTTACATACACTTTTATTTTAGGAGTGATTTTTTTGGAAGCTTTGAGATTATCTTGATTGAGATGGCTTCTGTAGTGTTTAATTCATTCTCCTGTTAAAACAGCACTCTACAAGACCCAGACTAGTGTAATTTGTTGATGCTTGATTTCAGTTAATTTCAGAGACAATTCTTTTGAGGCAAAATTAAGATACTGCATAAGGATTAGATTTTTTTTTAAGTTTCTTTTTTTAAACTTTATGAATTACTTTCCTGGACTCAGAAATGAGTGTTTGGTTCTTTTTTCATCTTAAGAATTGTCTGCCACATTTTAGTCAAAGAATTACTGTTAAAGACTGAAGTGAATGTAGAGTGGTTTTAGCTGAAGTGGAATAGTCTTTTGGTCTTCTGAGGAGCTTGTGAATAAACAAAATCGATGAACTACAGGCAAGGTACAGATGTAGGGACTATTACTACGACTTTTAATGGAAATAAAAATGATGAAATTTAGAAATTAGCATTTAATCCTTCTGAAATGAAGTGATTCATCTAAAAGGATAAATCTCATTAAAAAAAGAAATCTGTAATAGTTTCAATGAATTTCATAATCAAATTCTTGTAGCATCTGAAGGAAGTAATGTATATTACAAAACCAGAGTTACTGTGGTTATTCTTCAGACTTGCCCGCATTGTGCTGCTTAATACTGAAGAAAGAGCTGCCTTTTAAATGTAAACTTTGCTACTCAGAAAGCTGACCCCCAGCACATACAACAAGCCCTCCAGAAACTGAAGAGCAAACGTGATTTAGCGCGATTCTGATTCAAAGAAGAATCAGATCCCATGCCTCTGTTTACCTACAAACTAGGTAAGTAAGTACAAAGCCCTCTTCTTTCCAACACCACCAGGCGGAACTGCTTTGCCGTGCCCTGCACAGGCTGCCCTGCACAGGCTGCCCTGCAGGCAGGGATGACAGCCGCTCCTGCTGCCAGCACCGATGCCGGCACGCAGCCTGGCACACCGCTCACCGAGGAAGGCGCAGCTCCCAGGGACCTGCCGTGGCTCACAGGCTCTTCGCGGTGATAAACCCAAGCAGTGTGACCCAGCTGCAGCTGTGACACAGCTACAGCAAGGACTGCTACGAACCGGAGCCAGGTTCGTTGGACACTTGAAACTGGAGCGGCAGACTCCTGAATTCCTACCTCTCGCTAATTAATTCTGCACCAGATTAACTGGCCTGACTCAATTTCTCTCTTGTAAACTGGGCGAATGTGGCCTGTCTGTCTATGAGAGTTAAAAACAACTTTTTGTAAGTAGTTTGAGCATGTACCTAGCATGATTACACTGATGTGTTTTTATTAACTCTGGGCAATAGGAGACCTCTCTGTCTGGGAGCAGAGCTGGCATTATCTGAAGAGAAGGATCATCTTACCATTGTCAGGGAAAAAAAGTCCAATGTGTCTTACATCATAAAAGTACAAATTCAATAAGGAATTCACTGTTAGCCTTCAGGAAAATCTGACAAAACATCTTTGTCTATGGCTTCTTACCACATTTAAGCAGAATGTATTGCTTAAAAATGTGCCTGGGTTAACCAATCTATAAAGTAGTGTTCTGTTAAACTACTTCTGTTACAAACCAGACTTCTAACTGCAAAAGACTATTTCATTTCTGACTACTCAAAACCAGTGCATGTATTTTCAAATCCCCAGGTTTTTTGACACCTAATTACCATCTTCTGGTAGCTGGTCCTGTTTGTAACTTACTGCCTGTTTTTACCTTGCAGTTCACACCTTGTGCCATAACAAGAAAATATTTCAAAATTCTTTTTTTTTTTAAAACAAAATGAATGCAGACATAAAGTCTCTTTTTAAAAGAACATAAGAGGGTACAAGTTAACCTAGAAAGACTAGCTTTTGACTTGTTCTGGCAGAACTGAAATGCTTCACATTTATCCTTGAACACTCATGTATATTCCCTCTTCTTCCCGTGTAGGAAATTTAAAGGATTCTCACAGTGAAACATTTTTATTAAAAAAATAAACAAGCAAACAAAATCCACCAAAAAACCACAGCATCACATGTCTTGCGCTTATGGATTTCAGTTGAAGGCACAAGAAGTGCTGTTTGTGGGCACAGCACCAGTTAAAGCAATTCTCTGTTACACAGCTGTAAAAACTGGTCATCATAGGCATAAATTGCAAACAAGTCAAGTATCTTGATTTTAGAAACAACAGATTTTACAACAGACACGCATCAGATGCTTTAGCATAAATAAATGATAAACACAGGTTAATCAATAATCTTTGAAGCAGTTGCAAGTGGGAGAAACCTGCTGTCAGTGATATTAAAGAACGTTCCCTTTTTTGTGCTGTTTCTTTTAAACTCCTAAATCCACAAGCAGCAAGAGCTGAGCTCCAATTTAATTACTGTCTGTGCTGCTCAACAAGGAGGCAATGCCGACCACTGCAGCCTGCTTCCCAAAATCACCATGTATATATGGACATGTAAATAGCAACTCATGATTGACATGAGGAAGGGAAATTACAACTTGGAAATCAGCTAATGAAAGTTAATTTTGAGTGAATTTTGTACAAGAAGCCATGGGCATTTTGTCTGGTGGTTTGCAGCAGGGCTGCTGGCATGGATGTAATATGGAGAATGAGCTCAAAGTTGGCTTCTGCTCTGTTAGTCCTTTCACAGGATTCAGCTGGAGAAAGATAAGCACACAAAGAAACTTAAGACCAAATCCACTTTTTTGGTAAACATTTGGGGTTTCCTGACATGAGAATTATGGACTCCTGCATAAGCACCTGTCTTCACCATGCTGAATTACTTAGCTACTCAAAAAACATACCTACACAAATGGAATGTAGAAATATACTAAAAAGTCTGGCTTGTAATAAAGTATCTTTCATTTCTTTATTTCTCACTCTAAAAAAAAAAAACAAACCATACTCCTTGTGCAGCTGTGCCTTTGTGATTTGTCTGTAAGATGACTGTTATTGCATAGAGAAAGAACACACACAAATACTATCAGAATTTTTATACATATATTTTTAAAATTACGAATTCATACAGTCTGGATGGATGAATGTGAATAAGCACAAATGATATAAGTGTAAAAATAAAATACATCTCTAAACAAAATACTTCAATGGAATATAAAAATCCTTCATATAATTTGAACTCTACAGGCTTTAAGACTCTTTGTCTAATACAACTTGGAGTTTATTACAGTCATTCACTCCATACAAATAGACAACTATATTTCACACAAAAACGTATATACATACCTATGTATTAAGGCACAGAATAAATGTACATGGCAACACAGTTCTGCCCCCCTGACTGATACTGAGAAGTTTCAATTTCAATTTTACTCTGAGCAGGGGCAGCAGAATTAGGCCTTATACAAAGGTAACACATTATTACAGTTGGCTTGATAGCCATCATTTTACATTTGTTAAATCCCACTATTTAAGGAATAAATAGCCATTTCACAGTCTCTGAGAAGCGGTAAGAAGCAAGCAATTGCATAAAATCAGTTGTGTGTAAATCTCTAAGAAGACGGAGATAAAATATCTGTCAAATTCTACTTATTTCTTCCCACACTTCCCAGCAGCTTTGACTCTTCACGCTGATGTTTCATTAGCATTTAGAGAAACGTGATTCTGTTAATAATTCTGAGAGCCATTTCTCTTGCAAGGAACAAGAAATGGGGGGAAAAAGTCACACTTTAGCATGAAGTATTTTGCTGAGATCTACTTCTTGCTCATTCCTCATTCCAGAACCACACAAAAAATGCCACCAGCATGTAGTGCAGGTTTCAGAAACAGCACTCACAAGTGGCGCAACTCCAAAATCAGACGCAGGAGTTGGTTTAGCATTGAGACCAAACCCGAACCCAGCAAAACACTTTCGCAAACACAGATTAGTTTGCAGGGGTAATTCCCTATGACACAATATTCATCTGATGACAATGCACTGACAGTCACACCAGTACCTGTGGGGTTTTTCTGCTTAACAAATCATCATGTGTTTGTAAAATTTGTTTTCACCCCCTTTTATTCCATCCTTTTGTTTCTTTTTTTCAAGAGAATAAGAAATGGGTGGGATTAATTAATTTTTATTATAATCATCCTAACCTCACTACAGCAAAGTAAGAGACTAGGAATCAGTCTCAATTTTGGTCTATTTTTATAAATACCATGAAGGGTGTTGAGTGGGAACAGAAAGGAGACTTAAAAAGCTATCAGGAATATTCCAAGGAAATGTGCCTGCCTTCCTCCCAGCTGTGTTGCTGGTTTTGGGAGGCACACAGCAGAGGGACGCGCATCGCCACGGCCGCGAAGCCGAGCAGAAAGGCACCTCCTGAACCGCTGCCACGCCACGGCTTCAGCTGGGGAAACGGGAGAGTGCAAAAAGCCTCACAATGCACAGGAGTGATTAAATTGCCTACAAATCACCTTTCCACCTAATCCAAGCAAGTCAGGAGTCAGATAATTTCCTGAAAAAGAGGATTCATATCTCATATTAAAAAAACGAAATCCTTCTTTAATGTATCCTACCTAAAGCCAAAGCCTACAGTCACTGAAGTGAGCATCAAACTTAGTAGCACGAGTCTCAGCTGGGCTAATCAAATACCTTAAACTCCCTACAAATAAGTTTTGCTTTTTTCATACACTGAATTAACAAATTTCCCAGGCAAGCTACATACAGTCTCAACATAAAAAGTCCTTCCACTCCTATTAAACATGCTGAAATTTTCCTTCCTTAAAGGCCTCTGTCTTAATAAATAAAAAAATCAGAAATAAATTAGAGTAGCCTGTTTACCTTTTTAATAATCTTTTCTTCTTTAATATGATCTTACTGTATCCTTTCTTACGTTTATCTCCAAAGTAAACTATATAAATCTTATCAATTTTCTTCTACTGAAATTTTACACATCTCTAATCCCTTTTGCCATATGTCTCTGAATCCTCACTGTTTCTAGTACACATTTGGGAGCTAGAACAGCCAGAACGAAAGAGAATATACTCAGTGAAAATACACCTTTCATTCATTAATGTCACGGTAATATCTTCAATATTAGCTGTCCCTGCTCTTTGCACACTCTGACCTGCTCCGTGCTTCCCTTGTTATCACGCTTTGCTTAGCAGAGATTTTCATTAAACCAGCCATGGCGATGTCCAGTCCTTACTCTGGAGCGTGTATTGTTAATTCAGGGTCCAAAAATACATCCTCATATTTCAAATCTGCTGTAAGAAGCAAGAAATTCGAGACTGATTGAACGACAATAACTCCATCCATTTAATGCTTTCTGCTAAAGCATTAAATTTGGCTATTTTATGACTCAGGGAGGGTTGCCTATTAGTATGGGTTGACAAGCTGCTTCCGCCAGTTAACAAAGCAGACTTTTTAATATGTTATATATCACAATATGCTGTTAAAACTCCTCTGGGTTGGCTGCTTCATTTCAAATTCATACACCAGGGAACAAAGGTCAGCCACGGCAGAAAGGTAAGCGCTTTGTTTTACTACTGGAACTTACATAATTTGCAGGCAGAACAAGCTGTTTTACCCAGCAAACGTCAAGTTCATCACAGATGCCTTGAGAATGATCTATCTACTGATGCATATCAGCGTTTTTTGTCTGGATAACTAATCACTTACACGGGGAAAAAACGGTAAACTGCCTGAAAGGTTGTAGAGATAGTTAGCTGTAAACACAGGGATCAATTCAGGTTCATTACTACTCGCAAAACCTACACAATATTGGCCAGCAGTAATTCACAAGTAGTACAATTAACAGAGATCAGACAGATATCCTCATGTTCGCTTTTTTGAGACTTGCTAACCTTATAAGGCATTACAGGGACCTAAGAATATAGTTTGCACAGACCTTTAGTAACTTTGATATTTCACAAGGCAATTTCATCTGACCTTTAATTTTTAGTGCAGTGTTTTCCATTTGTAGGGTATCACTTCAGAAAGGGCTGCCTTTAAGTATTTTAAAAACTCCATTAATACTACTTAAACTGGAACTTGTAAGCAAAGCTGTCACCTTATGGGAGACTTTTCCTACACAAATCACCAAGGAGAAGCTACAAAATTTTAAGCAATATGAAGCAATTTCCAACACTAGGATTCTTTGCCACTAGCTTCATATGTCTGTGTATTGCCACTGAGGAAATCAAAACATCTGACAGTATCTGTGTTCAGAAGGGTAAAAATTACAATATACGCTATTGTTCATGTAAGATGTGGTCAAGATTCATACCAGTGCTTTTTCTACTTACTTAATTAATACTTTGAGATAAAGCTGAAATATTTTGTTCTCTTTGAAAGTAAAATACACCATTTTATTGTCCTCACAATTACATGCTGTTGCTAGGAAGTTACAAGTCTGCTATAACCTAATCGTCTGCTATTTAGATATGGACTCATGAATCCCATATTTTTATTCTAAATTTAAGTTCAGTCATCGTAGCTAATGTCCTTGATGCTATCTCAAATTGCTGTCATTACACGGATCACTAGAAATTGGAGGTAATAGTAAAAAAGAAAAGAAAAAAGAAAGCTACCAAATTAGATGATGGATAAAGGTTTAATCAATTTAATTTTATCACCAAATCCATTCCCTTCTTCTCGAGCTGTCAGAGCACGAGATAAGCGGAACACGTCCTGAAGCACAACGCAGTCCCTTTGTGGGGAAGGAGTTGTGTCCCTGAACCTCACCAAGATGAAACACGCTCATTTATTACTTTGGCATTGCAGGATGATGAAGAACCAAGCTGGTTTCCTCCCTTCATCTTCAGCACAATCTTTCTATTTCATTAATTTTTCATAGAATTTCATTTCACAATCGTTTTGCCTCTCTCACCCACTTGCTGCCCTTATTTAGTTTATTCTGTCAACTTTTATTTCATGTCCCATTGTATCAGCAGCAACCCTGGCCATGGCTTTCTACCACATCAGAAATACCTGATCCCCTCCTGCTTCCAATAATTAACTTCATTCAGTAGCCCTATAAAACGGCGTTGCAAATAAGGTGGCTTATTTGTTGTCTTACACTGGAAGATAACTCAGAAGGGTTATCTATCCAATCCCCTATTTCATACTGACTTTCTGTGTGTTGATTTCTAAGAAGTTGCTGGAGGCTGCTGAAGTGTGGCCTTTTTAGTATTATCAGTAAATGGCAATTCTGCTTTTGTTTGCCCTACTTGTAATGACTTATCTGGGAAAACAAGCCTTCTTTTCAAAATCTACACCACAGGCTATGAAATCGGCACAAGCCATGCTGAGGCCGCTGTGCTGAGTTCTGCCAGTACTCTGCCATATTCCAGAGCCCTGAGAAAACACAAGGACCCACAAACACAGTAACTGCCTATTAAACCCTAAAAATTTTAAATGGATTTCTCTAAATCAATAGGCATAATTTTCTATCCTCTGGTCATTTTCTACATACCGAAAAAAAAACCCCCAACAACTCAAAACAACCAGAGAGAGAAATATAAAATATCTATTACTGCTGCCACATGAAATTAGTATGCAGATAATCTGTCAAACATCCATATTTATATTTCATTAGATCTTTGAAAAATTAAGATATTTACTTCTTACTGGGAGTTATCATACTTTTCTAAATGACAATGAAAATATTTCTACCTATACTAATTTATCAAATCACTCTGAATATCCACATTTTAACTTTTTAAGACACATTCTGCATAGAGTGTAAAACTGAATAAAATCACTCTGTAAATATATGCTTGCAATGTAATATTCATTGCACAGACATTTATTGTTAAGGCAGGATCTTTTTACTGAAAGGGTTGGTGGATTTCATAAGCATGAAAATAAGATGCATGCAAATTAATTACTGGACGATGATTTTGTACCCTGGAATCATATTCAGTGTCCTACACTTTTCAGAGCTTGATTTGCATATATGGAAATTCTCTCTCTGATTCTTACTGCATGTGTTTTTTATTGGTTTTTTAGGCCAAATGCACAAGGAAATTCAGCTATTCAGAAAATGCTGTTTGCTCTCCTTGCTTGAACTTGCTTTCTGCCCTGAGGAAACTCCTAAAACAGAGCATCCAGGTATAAAAGAAATGGAGTGAAGTGCTATACCCACACAGACAAATTTATAATTCACACTAACCAGAGCAAAAAGATGGCTGAAAACACGGAAAGTAAAACAGAAGGGGATACGCAACACTATTAAATACATAATAATAATTGTTTCTACTGCTGTATATTCCTAGATATTCTATTAGGCAATGTCTCAACCTGGTTTTAAGCATAGTTCATATATAAAATGTGTAATAAAATATAGTAAGTTGTATAAATAATTTTCTGAGTCCACCTCCTTAAGGAGAAGGGATGTGACAGATAAATTCATTTCCTTACTTTGTCTAATACTCAATTTAAATTTAAGACTATAGTGAATTTCTTTGTCTATTTGTGTCCACAGGTATCCCCGTGTATGGGTGTGTGAACGTGTGTCTAGTTACAGACTTTAAAGCAGCTACTAAAAGCATTCCTGCTATAAACAGCAAGATATGTGTTGGAGAATAGTTAAAAGCAAGCGTCTTTGGTCTAACTCTCTGCAAAGACTTTTTTACAATCCATTAAACAGATCAAACCTGCAAAATAGTGGAGCCCACTAATAATTCTCATAAAACCCCAGTAATTTAAAAGCCTAATATACATTTTCTTGACTAGTTTCCTGAATAGTCTGTTTGTTAAGCAACACCTTCTTATTAGATACCATAAAAATAATAAAAAAAGCAGAAATAGATGGTCACTAAGTAAAATCCAACAGGTTTTCTACTGGGCATGCCTTAAGTTACAGGAATTTTTTGGCCAGCACGATTTTACAGGAATGTGTGTTTTTATGAATGTATACTGTGATTACAAAGAAAGGAAAAACAAAATCATACAAACACTGTAATTAGTATACTAACCAACTAAATTATTTGAAAAGTGGTTACAAGTAGCACATTTGGAAGAATAAAAAAAGAACACTTGAAGTGTACATTCTTATTGATGTTGGTCAGTTAAGCACTTTCTAGAATGTCATCCACCTCCAGCTGTGCATTCTGCAAATAGCTGTCAGCTACCAAGTTATTGTTGAGCAAGTTTTAGTGGTTTTTTTAAAGTCATTCAACTTCCACCTTGTTTTGGCAAAACAAAGCAAAAAAGGATGCATCAGAAAAGTCTTATTGAAAGACCCTAACTTTTGTCTGCTCTTAAAAACAAAATTAAACCAAGTACCTTTCCTCCATTACATAGATTAATGGATTACTCTTTTCTCCTGGCCGAGTACAGGTCGCTAAAGCTAGGCTAAGTTTGCAATTCCGTAGAAAAGTAGTTTTGCTAGAACAAATCAGCATAAAAAAGTCTGCAGAGCACAACTTGATTACAGGGAATTTTAAAGAGAATTGAATATATGAGCTCTCCTTTCTGAGTGTTTTAAAATTTCTTCTGTAGTGCCAAGCAAAAGGCAGCCTTTCTCACCAGGTGTTATAACCTGCTAAAAACCCAGAGTAACAAGTTGAGGTTGCACATCTACTCGAAGTCCTGATATATCTGCACGTCTGTTGTTTCTACTTGTGTGCAGGTCACTATTTGTTACTTTGACTTTGAATATAGAGAGTTAACAGATGAAAGTTAAAATAGTGACAATCAAATGACACAGTCTTGCATTTAGCATTTGACCCGTTTTTACCAGCTACCATACAAAAGCTGCTTTGACACCTTTCTAAAAAGTTATCAAATACCGCACTTACTGACTTTAACATAATCAATAATTAAGAGACACTTAGCTAATGGCACCAACAAATTAGGTTTTCTAGAATCAGAGGGAGAAACAGCGTGTCCAGAGCATTAGCTTGAGAGGCAGCTGATAAAACTTGTGTGAGTACCACACAGAGATGGACAGTTACAGGTTAGATTACATTCACTGCTTGGACAAACACTCGGACTTCGCATCTCTGCAGTTGAATGCCTTGCAGCTGGGCATCTCTGGCACTCTGCTCCTCGTATCAGTTTATTTCACTTTAAAGTCCTCACAGCCGGTTAACTTCGTCTTTTTCAGGCAAAGCGTCAAAAATCAGGCGGTAGTGTGTCATCCCCTCCACAGGGAAAGCAAGACAGCCTTGCGAAGAGCTGTTATCTAGGGCATATTCCCTGTTCGCAATGACATCCTGTAGCTTCACTTTTCCTGCTTACGGCAATTAGCGCCTTCCTAACCAGGGTTCGCTTAGGGACGGGGAACAGCACCGAAACAGAAAAACTTGGTGGACCTTGTCTAGAAAAGGAGAGAAGCGGTAGTTCGGAGGGCGCGACAGCCCCGGGGGGCTCCGCGCCGCGCTCCGCCCGGGCAGAGGCACCTCCTGCCCGCGGGCACGGGCGGGCACCGGGCCGCGGGGGAGGCGGAGGGCATCGCGGCCGGACGGGGAAGGCCGGGGCTGCCGGAGCCCTGGAACAGCCCCGCTGCACAGCGCTGCCCGGACGGGGCCTGCCGAGCCCCCCCCCGCCGCATCCCCCTGGGTTCAGCCCCGGCCCGGCACAGCGCAGGGAGGGCAGCGAGCTGTGCCCGGCCACGGGGACAGCGACGGCCGCTCTCGTCCCCCGCTAGCCCCGAGGAAGGCACCGCCCGCCCCGCCCCGGCCGTCGGGGCAGCGCAGGGCTGGTGCCGGCGAGCGCCGGGCACTGACAATGGAGCTGCGAGCAGCCGATGCTGTGCAGGTGGCAGGCGGACAGAGTGGGAAAAGAAAACAACAAGAAAATGACATCTCTCTTACCTTTCCTCTTTGATCTCCTCCTCCTCCTTCTCTTGGACTTGCATCTCAGCTGCCCGCTCGGCCCTCCCGACGCCCTGCCGCTGCCCAGGACGGATGTCATGCCGGTACCTCAGCGAGCAGCACCGCGCCGACGTGTTCTCCTCCCGCGGAGTTGCTCCTCGTTCTGGAGGCGGCTTTTATAGGGCGGTGGGTCGGGCCGGCGGGGCTGTGCCGGGGCTGAGCCCGGGCTCCGATCGGCGCTACCGCCGCGCAAGGGTCGCGCCTCCGCCCCGACGTGCCGGGCCCGGCCGGGGCGATGCCCGGGGGCNNNCGCGGCTCTGCCGGCCCCGCGCCCACTTTTTGCACCTCTGCGAGTTGCTGGGCACCGGCCGCTTTGAAGCCGATGGTGCGGGGGTGGGGGGGGCGAGGGGGGCGGATTTGCTGCTGCAAAGTCTCCCGCAGCCCAATCGCTCCCGCCGCCCGGCGCTGACATCAGCTCCGCCAGCCCTCGCCCCCAAACTCCGCTCCCCCGGGGCTGCCGGCTGTGCCCGGCTCCCGGGAGAAAGCGAGAGAGAATGGCCCCGTAGGGAATAAAAACATCCTGCCGCCTCGTCTGGGAGAAGCCGGAGGGGCAGCTCGCAAGAAGGGAGGCTGCAGGGAGGATTTCAAGCCTTTTCTCTTTTTTTTTTTTTTTTTTTTTTTTTTTTGTCTGCTTTAGGCCATGTGGACACTGAACACTCCGCTTCCATATACACAGAAATGCCTCTGCTGTCCTCCCCAACCACGCAGTTATTAACTAGTTCACTAATTGCAATGCTTATTATTCCCAGTGAAAGAATATGAGTTACTGTTGAAGGATCCCTGTGTCAACAAACCTTATGCAAGAGGATAAGTGTAGCGATTCCCCTTGAATCTCCAGTTATTTTTAAGGTACGTGCTCTGTTACATTCACGATCAAGGGCAAAAGCTCTGTGAAAAGAGGAGTGTGTTGTCGCTCAGACTCACACATTAACACTCTGCAGTGCCTCATTTAGGCAACTGTGCAATTAAAGTGTCGGGAGCAGAGGGGCTTTTACAGAGAGGAAAGATGACAACAGCAATCCTCTGAAAAGCTTGACTACAAAGCATTACATGTTCGTTACAAAAAGCCAGGATACACAACAGATACTGCTTCAAGTTACGAGGGACCTACCGCTTCTCTGCTCTACTGTCCTTACACATTGTCTCAGTTAAAAACATGTATCTGGAAACCTAGGTAGTGACTGGAAAATGGAAGAATATCAAGAAAAAATATGTTAAATAATGAATGTCATCATTAGTGCCTAGTGCATTTGCAGTTGGCTGAAGGAGCACAGCAAACCCCTGTTTATCAGAACTCCTTTAATCTAAAACTTCCTCTTGTTGGAATGTAGGTTACCTGGCTCCTGCTGCTAACCACTTCCACTGCAACCCTCCCAGCTATTAGAAACCCTCTGTGTTTGGCTGGTATATAGGCCTCTGTAATTTTTGGAGGCAGAGCTACATGTTACGGATTTTCAAATTAAATAAACAAAACCACTTCCATAGAAGTCTCTAAAGGTGCTCATTAAACCAGGATATGGATAACTCAGGTGTGCCAAGATGATGTCACCTCTTGGACCCTCTGTGCTCCATGAAGCAGGTCGCATATGGTAAGAAGGCCCTATGTACCCTCACTTTCAGCTATGTGGCAAAGCACAAAGCTCAGGGGGAAACTGCCCTCCCATCTCAACAGCTAAGGTAAGGTAAGAGAGCCTGAGAATCCAAACCTGCATTGCTTGAATGTCAGATATAGTTCAGGAAGCTCTGCATGAAAGTAGGTTCTTACTTGCCTAGTGTTTACAGGTACTGGCAGAGTTGTTTTACAACATACACATCACCCAAACTGCTACATAGCTTAAGTAAACCTCTCTTTAAAGTGTTTCTGTCTATTTCAGGGATAAAAACTTGTCTGCAACAAAACAGAGAGGCAATCAGTATTTTTTATTTTCAGCTTCAGCCTTCAACCTTTCTCCCCTTTTCCTTCTGATTTCTGTTGTTCTGACCACAGCTGACTGTCATCTATTAATGTGGCAAAAACTTGTATGTGAAGTAGTTACTGCTGCAGCAAAACACAACTGCATGTTTAACTGTACATCAAAGTTCTGACCAGTCTGCAATTTAAGTCACTTAATTTAGAAGTCAGATTTAGAAAAGTGTCTTCTGTATTTCAGTACCAATCTGTGTTCTCTACATTATGGATCTAAAAGAGAAGCTAGATCCAATTAGAAAGAAAATGAGCGTCCTGGGACATTCATTCATTTTTAGGAGTGGCTTCAAGCTCAGCACATTAAATTTTCTGAAGGCTTTATTTCTGATAATATTTTGTTAACATAGTCTCAAGATGACTGGAACCTAACATGTTAAGAAGACAGACTGGCATTGCCAGTCCCTAGAGAAGTCATGCTACCAAGCCAACCTGAAAAGCCACCAATTCTCAGAAACTATTATTTAGTGCTAACAGATTCATGAACTGCTTTATATTTCTATAGTTCTAAGAAAGTATCAGCAAGGCAACATGAGCAATGATGGGTCTATACTGGTGGTGTAGCTCCCTCCTAGGCTGGTTTCAGGGTTGGAGAAGGCGTGAAGACAGCTGAAGTCGTGCTGGTGGAAGATTTCCACTTGGCCACAAGGAGATGGGAAAGGCAGTCTTTGTTTATACTGTCCAGCTACAAGGTCAGTAAAATTCCTTAAATGTTCTGTGCTTATGCCTCTTGTTCCCTGCAATAAAAGGAGTTGGCTTCTCCACCCAGTGAAGTGCCCTGTTTCAACAGCCTTTTTTAACTTAAATGCAAGGTTGCCAGGCCCACTCAACTGGGTCTGTCTCTCCGCTAAAAAAAAGCATATAAATGTTTTCAAGAACTTTGTTAGAGTGACATAAACTCAAACTAGGAAATACAAAACCAGTATCAACGAGGTGGGAAAAAGCTAAATTATAAAATAACACTTATCTCTCTCAGTTATGTGCTTATGTCTACCATTAGCTAATGCACTTGACAGTTTTATCATCCCACAGAAATTATGGCTGTTCCTCAGTGCCCCAGTAATGATTGTTGGTGGTGTTCTGTGCTCCTTTTTGTTGAGTAAAGCAGCTTAGGATTTTTTCATCTCCATGAGCCAGCAACCTGTGGTTGTTATGATTATTACCTTCAAACTGAAGTAATTCAGACTGTTCTTTATTACCTTCAAACTGAAGTAATTCAGACTGTTTTAAAGGTGTAACTTCACACACCTTGACTTACGGCCTGCGAAGAGACGCACATCACACCAATGCACAGTCACCTACTCCGGCCTAGGTGAGTCAGCCAGGTAGGAGAGTTTAAGGTGTAAATGCTGATGTGAATGCCTCCTCCCTGTGCTGACTGGGAGCTGTAACTCCTCTCGTGACCCCATCGCAACTACTGATCCCAGCCAGTACATCAAAAACCTCTGTTCCTGTTCTTGTGAGATAGACAGGTCTCTCTCAGTGCTTGAGGTACCCAAGCAAGAAGTCCAAGCTTTGCAGGATTTGTGACAATTCACTTCACTCAGGTTCTCTCAAAAGAGGAGAGCTGAAGGGCAGTCCAAATAGTTTATTAACTGGAAGACTGATGGTGACTACGAGAGTATGACGGGGAAAGTGAGTGTGAAACTGGATGCCAGGTTGCACACCTTAATTATGCATTACCATTTAAATTTCCATGCCTAAGCAATATAGTGTAGAGTTAGTAATCAACAGAAATGGAAAAAAATTAAAATGGATGAAGAAAAAAGCAGTCCACCTTTATTTCAGCTAAGTACTTCAGATGAGCAACTTTAGGAAAAAAATCTTTTGGACAGTTATCCAAATCTGAATAATAGGTCCATGGGTTTTATGAGTGGCCAGTACTTTTTCTATATAAACATATTTAGCTGAAGTAGAATAAATATGAGATCAATTTTTTTCTTTATCCCTCTGTTTTTTAAAATTTGGAGTAGCTTGATTTTCAGTGACATGATAATACAAAAATTGCTGGTGAAACAATTTAAATAAATGCTATATTGAACTTGCAGAAATGCAAATATGTAAAGTGATGTTGAGCATCTAAGATGTCTCAGGGAATGCCCCACATGAGTGTTGCAGCATTTGCAGGGAGTGGTCTGCTCAGAGCAAAAGAGTCCTGCTGAGCAGCACAGCAAGTGGGAGAGACAAGCTCCAGACTCTGCACTTCCCAGAATATGCACAAACCCTTGAAGAAGAGGCCATCTGGCTGCCTCATTCCACAGTTTGCAGCTGCACTGTCCCTTTCCTAAGGAGCCATAGATACTGCAAGCAGCAGGCCACAGTAGAGATTTTTGCAATTTACTGCTTGGGAGCAGACATGCCCTGTAGGCTCCTAAGAGGGGACAGGGATGCAGTAGCCACCATCTATTTTTCTCCTCTCCTCTCCATCCCGTTTCTGTTTGATTTTGCTTCCTCCTGCCTGTGTAGGTAGAGAAAAAAAAAAAAAAGGCCCTTAGAATCTGGAAGATAAAAGATGCTCAAGGGCGTTAAAGCAGGACATGAATGCAATCGTGTGGCTGTGCAGGTGAGACTCCAGAGCCTTCTGCCGCAAAATGCCTGCACTAATCCACTCTTGCCCTACTTACAAGGAGCTGTCAGTGTGGTTATTTGCAGCAAAAACCACTTTAGCTTTGGGGCCAAACATCACAGGGTGGTGATGAAGCAATGAGGGTAGGGACCCATATTCAGTGTATCAAGTTTGTCAGAAAAATACCTCACTGCAGACAGGTCCTCCTGTCTGCTTTGCATATTCTTGCACATGAAATATCCCAGGCTGGGTGACACTGTGGTATTGCATAGCTGGAGGTTAAGGCAATGCTGAAAGGATTTGCACCCTCACTAAACTGCAACAGAACTGAAGGGATCTGGGATTCTGTGTTCTCTGCTGTGGGAAAGCCACAGCAGCCAAGTTTCATCTCCCACAGGAGAAGCTTCCTCTCTCCCCCTCATTTCTTCAAGACCCCTTATCTGGTCTGATGGAGGTTTGCTGCAACATGCCAACAGTACGCGACATGCAACTCCCTGATGAGTATGAGGTAAACGTTTCAAAGCTACTTAGACAATACTCTCTTTAATGGGGAAAATACCTGGATGCCAAAGACTGCAAGTCATTGTAATTAGTAAGTCTGTATATGCCACACTAACCAGCAGCAGTCACTGGACATGAAACAAAACTTTCTGAAAGATGTTTGTATGGGCATACTAGAACATAATTCAGCAGCTCTGACTCTTGAGGGGAGTAGAGATACAGCTCATCACCAGAAACAGTTTTGATTTTGATGGTGTTTCCTGTGTTTGTAATAAGCTGAACCAAAATGTGGAATGAAAATGTCCCAAAAGCAGAGATGTCTGAAACCTCATTCTGTCGTCAGATGTTTCAATCCCAGCCCAGACTGGTCATAGACAGTTTGTTCACATGGGATTTACTTTTCACAGACCTTCTGCAAGGCCCCCCTTGTACAGGTTTCCTTCTGTGCCCAGTATCCCAATCCCAAATTTTTCAACTGCTTGGAAATGCATCAGGTTGCAACAGATTATTATTCATTTGTTATTGCCAATAATTTATTATTATTAATTTATTATACTTCTTATTACAGTTATTCTTTTAAAATAGTAATTCTCTGATATTGAAATACTGAAAAAACCTTTTTGTCCTCTACATCCTTTGAATATAACCTTTAAAACAAAGTCTTCTGGGGGAGAGCCCCCCGTGCTGCAGAGTGACTGTGCAGAGCACCCTTGGGCAGAGGAGAGGGGCACCTCATCAGCCCTTGCTGGGGCAGGGGTGCAGTGTCACTGGTGGGTCCGCAGCCCATGCAGTGCCTTGGCTGCAAGGAATTCCCAAGAGGCTGAACCACAGCATCACCCTGTCGCTGTTATGTCCGAGGCGTATAAAGAAAACGACACAGAGTCCAGGCTCATGAACAGTGGGAGCCGAAGCTTTTCTTTAATAATTTGCTGACTACTATATAGGATAGATCGCAAAAAGTGTGTTGAGTGGCAATAGGTAATTGGTTCCTCGGCCATCCACTCCTTGAGAGGATTGGCCAAGTCTTAAGAGACCTATTCCATAATATTTTCAAAGTTGAAGCCATAACAATCTTGCAAAACAACTTGCAAGTGCAAGAAGTTTATGAAACTGTGACCTTGTTTAAAATAGTTTACATAGGAAAGACAGTCTTCTCACAGAATATTGAGAAAAGGCTGAAGAATTTTTCTGCTTCTAGCTTTTTAGCACCTACATCACCCTCATCACACAGTTGCCTCAGGCTGGGAAATCGGGCACCTGAGAAGAGAATTGCCCAAAAGAGTTTGTTTCTCTGTGCTGACAGGTTTTTCATCAGTAAAATACAGATGCAAATACTTACGTCAGGGGATTAAGGAAAGCTAAAATGACCATGGGCTGCTTGCACACAATATACTTTTCACCCTAATCTTTTCAGTTTGGAAAACTTCCAAAAATTAAATGATGAATAAATTCTCCCCATAGCTGCCAAGTGGATTACAAAGACTTGCAGAATTTTTGATGAAAGACTACCATCTTCTAAAATGAATGCTGCAAGCCTGTGTCATGAGAAACCTTAACCAACTTCTCTGGGACTCTAAAAATGTTTTATAGAGTAATCTTGCGGTAGCTGCCTTGTAGAGAATTAAGGCAGTACTGAAAAATACTACAGCATAGCTATTGCTATTATTTCAGTAATGTAATGTGCTACAGTTTAAAGAAGTTATTATGGAAGTATAATTTGACTAAAGTTTACATTTGCAGGCTGACCTATGTTTAGTGTTACAGCTTTTTCCTTGAGACCTCCAGCAGCAGCAGTCACTGACCTTGTTAGGGACAGTGGCTGAGGATAAGGTGTAATAACAGAAAAGGAAAAGTGTATTGGATTGCATTAACCTCTGGCTAGATCCCTTACCAGATTCATCAGGTTTCTGTGCTATCCAATCACTTTACAAAAGGAGTTCCACTGCAATTTTCTGTCAACTTATTTTTAAACATACTTTTAAAAAGGCATTCAGATTTATGTGGTGTAGAATCACTGCAAAGCTGAACACAACAGTGCAGAATATAAATGCAGAACAGTGTATGGAAATACAAGAAGGCTGCTGTAGAGGCATATGTTTTCCAACAGCTGGCCAGCAGTAGCAACAGTCAGCTGCAAATTTCTGAGATTTGTGAGGCCCTACAGCCCCTACTGAGCACCCTACGACAGACATCAGAGTAAGGTCATTGAGAAAATAAAGAAAATTTTTTTTTGAAAGAACTGACTTATAAACTCTGTAGTGAAGATCATAAAAATTATTATTTATCCTTGTACATCCCTCTCATAAACCATGTGATACAATGATTTGCCTGGGGAAGGTTGTTTGCTGTGTGCAGTATGGCCATTCAGAAGTCATAAAGGATACATACTGCAGATAGAGAAAAGCAAATACCTTAAAGGCTGCCTCATGTTTTTAAAAACCTTTTTTGCATTTTATTTCCTATATGATAGCTAATTGATGTAGAGTGGTTTAAATCTAGCTCTAAGTTCTGACTCCTGTTTCTTCTGATGGCCGCACTCAGCAGCTGCTTGGTCCTTTTTCATTTAGAACCATCTCTTTCTCCAGGCAGCAACTGATGGAACGAGAGGACACAAACTGCGCCAAGGGAAATGTAGGTTGGATATCAGGAAAAAGTTTTTCATGGAAAGAGTGGTTAAGTACTGGAATTGTTTGCCTGGGGAGGTAGTGGAATCACCATCCCTGGATGTGTTTAAAAAAAGATTGGACGTGGCACTCGGTGCCATGGTTTAGTTGAGGTGTTGGGGCATGGGTTGGACTTGATGATCTTGGAGGTCTCTTCCAACCTGGTGATTCTGTGACTCTGTGATCTGTAGGATGGTTCTAAATGATGATGTGCTGGTAAATGTAGATGAGGATCCCTTGATGACTGCTCTTGTAGACTTTCCTACTATACCAGACTATCCTCATGGAATTAGTACAGGGTTTGAACACCATTGGTCTAACGTCAGGTCTTAACTCAAACTGACGGTCATGACCTTAGGTAAGTCACCCAAGTACTTATGTTCTTCAAGATGACAGCAAGCCACATTACTCCCTGTAAGCTTTGTTCCATTGGTTGTCAGTAAACTATTGAGGTAAATACTGTCTTTATCTTGTGTCTGGATGCAGCTCCTACAAATATGGACCCCCAGCTCTTGCTTGAGATGTCTAGATGATATCATAATGTGAATAAAGAAACATCATGGAGCTATGATTGCCATCACAGATCTAAATAAATCGCCACCAGCAACACTGAAAAAACAGTAGCAGTTCCTGAATTAAAAAATAACTCCTTCAACTATCATGAGTAAGGGAAAGGTAGAATGCAGTGCAGTCAATACTATTATGGGTTTATCCTCTACCTCCCACATCAATTTTCCCTTAATTTTATTTCTCCTGTGTTCCAACTGATTTTCCTTCATTGTCCTCAGATAGGCATCAGAAAAGTAGAGGTGCTGAAGGCTCTATCTGCAGAAAAAAGAAATACCTAGAGGTGCTTGCATGTAGGTCTTCTACAACAACTGAGTTCCTGGAGGAGAATGATGTCCACAGACAGCTCAGGAAAACTTGAGCAGCAGCAAAGACAGATGACAGATCCTAAACATACATCAAGAGGAGCAGGGGTATCAAGAAACACAGATAGAACAGTAATTACTCTATACGTCCCCCTTACCCTAGAAGTCCCAAAGAACTGCCTAGAAGTCCCAAAGAATAATCTCTGAATGATTGATACGACCAAAAATTTCAGTCCAACCTCAACATAACGGATGCAACTCGAAGACATAATTTTAAGATCTTGGGTAAACTTGTTAAAGCCCAATGTGTCCATCTCAGTGGTGAATCCTGAAACCTCCCTTTATATAGGAAATAGATAAAGTCATTGTACTTAATAACAATTTCCTCCAGAGTGACTAGGTGACTCTGCACTTACCATGTTAATTAGTAGTAGCTTTGGAGCCCTTCAGCTTTGTTTCTGCCCTCTGTCCAAATCCTTCTTCCCTTTGTTTTTCTCGCTGAATCTACATTCAGGCATTAATTTCCATGTGTCATACCAGTAAAGATCAGTTTTACAGGATGACAATGACAGGCAGCCACTGAAGCCTTAAAACACAAGTGCTGTATCAAATAAAACCTTAGCCAAACTGGAAAGAGTTATTTTAAAATAATGAACTTCTCTTTACTGCTGGACAGTTTTGGAATAAAATTTGCAGATGTGAACTCTGCCAAGTTTAGTAGTAGGGAAAGATTCAGTGGGAATACAGATTTAAATCTGTTGTTTAACCCTAAGGCTGGAGACCTAAGCCTGGATTGTTCCCATTTGAGCTTTACATTTGACTCAGGTGAAGACCTAAGTGAAGAGTCTTGTCACCCTGAACTCCTTGGCACACAACTGGAGATAGGCCTTCAGATGGTAGCATCAACTTTATTTTGGAAACACCTTTCTTATTTAAACATGAGAGAATTGAATAGCTTCGCTGAGTGAAGCTATGGCAACGTGGGATTTTTCAGTGTTTCTCTGAACCCTAAAACTAGCCAAAATTGGGGAAAGTAGACCTTGTCTTAAAAAATAGTTAAAATTTTATGGCTGTGACTTGTTTCTCCCTAGATTTTTTTTAGTGGGACAAAGGAAAGTAAGATTGAAATGACACCAGTATAAGGTACAAAGTATTCTACTGAATCCTGGGGTTTAAAATATACATTTCCATTTATAGAATCAGTTTAATAAACAGCCTTTTCAAATGCTCAATTCCTGTTACATCTTTATCAAAGGGGAAGCAGTTAAAGAAAATTATACATCAATGCTGGACTGTTTCTTTTTTTTTCCCAGAAAGAAGTATTAGGATCATATGTAAGATGTCTTATTTAGAATCTGAAAATTTATTTTATGTTTTTCTGTTGACAAGCAGAAGCACTGGATAGGAAAAAAATAGCAGAACAAAGAGCTCCCTAGAGATATTTCACGTTTGCTGACTTACTACATCATCACATATGACACTGAATTATTGGTTTCAGCAAATACTGAAATAGCACAAGAAAGCTTTCTTGCTCTTTTATCTTCACCATTGTTCTTGGATTTAAACAAGTCACATAAAAAGTTCTGGGAAAAACTAAAAATATTGAAAAATCGTAATTTAGAGTGGTGTTTGTTATACAGGATGCCTCCTTAATCATACTGAGGTAGGAGGCTGGGAGCGTAGTTTCCTTGAGCTCAGAGGACAATTTGGATAGAAAACGTTGCCCATCAGGTCTTTAGGAAGTTTTGGTAGGATTCTTCCTTTCTCTCTGTTCATCTGTGGAAGTGACTCTGCTCATGCAGAAAGATTGAAATGGTGCCCTGATTTGTATCAGACTGAACTCTGCTGTTGTCAGAGAAGCCCACACACAGCCCAGCACATTTTCCAATCATGTCACAAGTTAGCTATTTTTGGATTCCTTTTAAAAATACAAATATTAGTGACTATCAAAATTCAGGCCACCATGTGCAACATTGTCTGTGTGGGGTCTCAAAACAGAGGTGAGCAGCTTGCCCTGCCTCCACACCCGCACTTTGTGGTCCCACTGACACATGGATGACCTCTCCTCACCAACCCCTGCCTGTGTGGGCTTGTTTGATTCCTGTGGCCTTGACCTCAGCTGTAAATTTTTAAAGTGACACCGCGTTCTTTATTGCAGGAATGGTGAAAGGTAAATGTCTGGGTGTAGTATGATTCTCATGACCTTCCGACTGGGAATAGAAGTACAGTACTTCACCAAAAAATCCAACCGAAACAACAACTCCAGACTCAGTTCTGTGTAGGAAGCTGCAGTTTAGCATCCTCTATTTTGATGCAACAATAAATAAAATTATAATGCTTTGCATTACCGTAGATACTGAAAATTTCTGAACTGAGAATTGTTATGCATTAATGTTGAAACTTTGAAATCATTAACACCAAGCTGAGGCACGATTGCCTTTTCCAGAACTAATTCTCAAAAATAGCTGTGCTAATTCTTCTTTTTTAGGAATGGGTACTTGATTTTTCTCACCCTGAAAACAAAGACGAAATACCCATTTACTGATATTTTCCTGGGATTAGATTTTTTTCCTGCAATCTGTGGCTTTTATATGCACTGGTGTAGTTTCTTTAAAATGCTGTGTGTGACAGCAAGAGAAAAGGAGAAGACAAAATGAAACAAATGGATCAGTATGTTAAACAGTGTCATAAACTGAAAGGAAGGGGTAGAGTATGATCAGGAATATGTACGTTACAATTTAAAATAAGAATAATTAGGATGGATTTATTTTAAATTCATGGTGCAATTTACTGTGCTCATCTCAGACACTTCCTTCCCTTACTTTTCTTCCTGTACCCATTGAAAGATTTAAACACCTTACTTGTAAGTAATAAGCATTGATTCAGCATCCCTCATGAAATGATGCATGATTTTACTCCATCACAGATAATTTCAGAAACATTTTGCTGCCTGCTTTTATCTGCACTCTGCTTGTGGAGAGGATTTGAAAAGGTTTGCGTAGTTGCCTGCTCTGCAATAATGTGAGGATTTTGTTATCCCGCTGAGCTACCACCGTTGGTTCGGATAGCTTGGATTCCTTCTTTCTGCAGCCAAAATCTCACAAAACCTCTCCATGAAACACAAAGGTGCAGGAGAGACAGGGCAAATGATTCACGAAACCTTTCAAGAGGCTATTTATATTCCTCCTGGAACACAGCAATTAGTGCTTTTCTTAGCCGCATCTGATCACCTTGTCTTCTGCTTGTGCAACCACTTAAACAGTTTTTAGACAGAGATCTTCAGCTATTTCTGATATCAGATCCAGTCCTGCCTCCAGCCAAAGACATCAGACCTGTCCTACTGACTTAAACACAAATGGGATTAAGTATTGCATATCTTTAGCCCCGGCAAAATACTGACATCTCAGTCAGGTTGGCACATCTACAGACGTGGTCAGAGCACAGCATCCGAAGTTCAGCACAAGTCCACAACCCCCCAGCTGTGGGATGTTCTCTTCCTTGTGTGTGCCAGCTATGATTGCTGACATACCAGCTTGCATTTGCAGGTGACACCCTCAGATTCACAGATGTACTTGCACTCTCTGATAGTCTCATTCGTTGTGACAGGGAAATAGAAAACCTAGTGCAATACAGACAACACTGACGTTCATCTAATACGATTTCCCTTTTTGTTCCCTGTGTCTCAGTCTTTCCTCAAGCCTGTGTGCTAGAACACCCACCCAGTAATTGTGGAAATTAATGCCAAACGATTGGCAGAGGGATTCGGATGTCCAGTTCCTTGTGGGTATCTATGAGACAATCACAGTGAATTTGTGAAATTCCAAGCATTGTGCTTGTTGCAGTGCAAGGACAGTCTCTCTCAGGTGCTCATGCACCGGGTTTCCCATGTGGGGGTGTCGCGATCCTTGCCAGGGGCTGCCAGCTGCTGGGCGCAGCTGCCCAGAGCCCTCAGCGAGACCCTGCTGGCTGCTGCCCCCTCAAAAGGGACATCATTCCCTGGCAGAGTCCTGGCAGAGTCCCTGGCAGGGGTACCAGTCCCTCTAAGAAGCATCAGCGCCGATAAGGGGCATCAGTGCCCCTCAGGAGCATCGCTGCCCAGCAGGAATATCAGTCGCCGCAGGAGGTGTCACACCAGCAGGGGTATGGGGCCAAGGCAGGAGTAGCGATCTCCGTAGGGGGCACCGATCCCTGCGAGTGGTATCAGCCCCTGTGTGCGGTACCGGTCCCTGTACCACGTCTCGGTCCCCGGCAGGGATACCAGTCCCTGGGGTGTCAGTCCCAGGCAGGCTGTCGGTCTGGCTGAGGACAGTCGCGAGTGATCCATGCAAATTGCAGCCCGGGCGCAATCAATGGACGTGACAAGCAGCCGGCGCTGGCAACCGGGGGGACGTAATGAAGGTGTGCGTGTGTAACCGGCGAGCAGATAACAATGCTATAGGAAATTATAGGGCAGCGCTGTATTGAATAAGTGCAGTGCGAAATGAGCTGCGGCTCGCAGGTCATGCTTCCCCGCTGCTGGAGTGTCTCCTGCTCTTGTCCTTTGTAATTGTAAGTGGCAGCAGTGGCGGCTGAATGCGAGGAGGGCGCGTATCCAGCCCTCATTTGTTCTGCATTACAATGCAGCCCTCGCTGCCGGCAGCTGATCCGGAGTGTCAGTGCCCACCTCCCAAGTGGACCAAGAAAACAGTGAAAACTCAATTTACTTGAGAATTGGGAAGGCTGTCGTTAAAACAAGGCTGTAGTTAAACGCGTGGAACAGCAGAGCTTGTCCTGTAAGAAATAGGGTGAAACTTCTCTGTTTTCTTGTTAAAAAACCCCATGCTTTCCCCTCACAGAAACACAGGAGACAAAAGCCTTTTCTTTCAGGAAACAAAAAATTGTACATAGAAAGTAGAAAATCCTCTCATTTCCTTATTTTTATGCTCAAAGAAATATTTATAATATATGAAATAATTTTTTAAAAACTTGGAAGAAAGCTTTTGACTGCATACAGTCTTAATACAGAAAATTCTCCAGATGCTACTATTTCTTTTACCCACTTATTAATATTCAAGGGGTGAAGAATATCTAAAAAGTGTTCATTGATTTTTAATTTCATTTCCAAATCCAATATGAAGTCCTTCTCTGCATTTTGTTCTGACATTTGGATCAAACTCAGCAGTTGTTTTCTGAAACCTCAGGTCTTCGAGACTCTTGGCTCTGAATCCCATTTAAAGGTTTACAGATTAAGTTTAACATTTGAACCTAATCAAAGACGAGGAGGTAACTCAAAGTGCTCTGTACAGTTCACTGGTATTTCACCATCACTGATCGATACTTTCAGCTGTTTATGAACACTCCATACATCCCTTCCCCCTCTTCATAATACCAGGCAATTTTATTTATGTTTTTCTTCACCTTAGCCCTGAAATGTACATTTTGACGATTAAAGTAAAAGCTACACTAAACACACCACTTGCTCGATGTATTTACTAATACACTATAAAAAGTAGATCAGTATTTATTCTGTAACCTTGTTTTTAATCACTCAGTATGGCTGCTTGCTATAATTGTTATATAGAATCAGTTTGGTTCTTGGAAATGAACCTACCTACAAATGGAAATAATTCAAGGCAAAAAAAACTTCAAGCTCTTGATAGTTTTCCTTTTTTTTCCTTTTTTTTTTTTTTTTTTCCAATAGAGTGAACAAACCCTGTCTTTTTTCTTCTGGTTTATTTAGGCCAGACAACTTCCAGTTGAATTAGGGGGGGTCCTAGTTTGTGTGTTTCCCAAACTCTGAGGAGTCCACAGTGCAGTTTCCATCCTCAAATAGTGAGCAAAATGCCACAAAATCTCAGTTTTTACAGGTGACCACACTTTCTGACACAGGAAGGTGTTCCAGGAGCTAAGCCTATGAGTGATTTTGTCAATTTGGTATCTCTGAAATCCCCTGCTTTTATTTTTCCATTGTTTGCCTTGGTTATGTAGGAGAAATCTTTGCAGATACAAATGGATTGCCCGTCTTCTGCAGAGGCAGCACTGAGAAAGACCACACAGCAGCCTACAATGCCTCACCACTGGGTGGGAAGGAGACATTTTGGGAGCTCAGACTGGCTGCACTCTTCACACAAAGGGGCACATGGGATGCGACCTCCCCTGGGAACAGAATCAAGGGCCTGCCATAGTTAATCCTGGGCTTTATTATCTCTCCTGCACATCACTGTGCTTCCTGGCTAGCCCCGGACTGCTGCTGCTCTGCAGAAGTGTGTAAAGAGAGATGCTATCACCTGCTATCTGCAGGAGCCAGAAACAGGCAATACCAGAAAAGCCTGTCTTGTCCAATTTCCAGTTCAGCTTTGCAGACTCAAGAAGTGCAGATAGTTTGGACATACTTTAGATAAGGACCTGAATATCTGGGTGTTTTCCTGAGCATTGAATGCCATGCTTCATACAGTTTACTAAATTGTGTCACTAAATTTTTACCTTTCGTGGTAATAGACTTTCTTGCTTCAGCGTTTTTTCTCCCTACCTCCCAGCCACAGTATTGGTAAATGGACAAATATATATGTACACCCACCAGTGTACACTCTCTAGTAATATTAGTACTAAAATGTGCATATTTGCTCAGTGCACTTGGGTTCTTGAGAAATAAATGTGTGAAGCCAAGACCAAGCTGCTCACATGCTTACAAAGCCGCATGCTTGCAGTGAGAGTTCACTTTTAAATGTATGATGAAAAAACAGACCTTGCCTTCCTGTCTTTGTGGAAAAATCCCATGTACGTGTGTAGTACAAAGGCACTCAGATGCAAAGATGAAAGTGGGTATTTTGCTTCTTTCACACACAGCCACAACGGGAACCCTGCACCTTTGCAGAGCTGTAATTGCCAGGTGCCTCTTTTAGAGGCAGGATAGGTAGCTAGTTTGGCATTGAGTTAATCTTTTGGAAATGTAGGAAGGCGAAAAAAAGGACTGATTACAGATTGCTTTGCTTCATAAATCTCACTCCCATACTGTCTGAAAATAAATGTTTGTGTTCATTGTTACATCTTTCTACACAACATATTTAACCAACATTCCGGAGGTAGGCTTTTTTTTCCTCCAGGGACTTTCAGCAGATTTTCACCTAGTTTTCCCCTTAATTTTCCTTTCTGACTGGTTTTTCCCTTAGTTACCATTCCTGGCTCCCTCTAATGTGCCTCTGCTAGAGGATACCTTGCTTCTCCATTTGTTTATCAAGCGAAATTGAATTGCTTAGGGATAACTGTTTGCACCTCAACTCATTTGTGAAAAATGTACTGATGATTGATCCTATTTGAAGCAGGAATCTCTGAAACACAAATCCTTTCCTTAGGACAGGGAGGCCAGTCTTCTGCTGCTCTTCTATCCCATGAGTCGTAGGTCAGCATTTAATTTCTGGAGAAAATAATTACTATTCAAAATTGCTAATGTGTTTCACAATACTTTTGAAATTCACATCCAGGGACCACCTGACCAAGACTAGGAGTGGGCAACCTCATAATTACAGCGTTTTAACTGTCCCATCTTTAAAACAAAGCACATCACTGACAGCACACTGAAGGCACGGGAGGTTTGTTGGAAGGTACAGTTAGGTGAGCTCAGCCTTTGGGCAAGGGGGGAAATGAAGGACACAGACATCTGAACTCCAGGAAGCATTTTTCAGTAAAATTTGCAAAGACCTTTTGTCTCCATCACAAGTTGCAGTTAGATAATTATCTCCTTTGTTATCTTGCTGTAGAACCACTTCTGTATCAGCAGACAGAGCCTCAGTCACTGCTGGGTTTACAGAAAGCAAAGATGAAGGAAGCAGGGATAAGGACAAGGATCAGAATGGGGATGAGGACAGACAGGGACAGGCATGGGGTGAGATGGCAGAAGCAAACAGATCTGAAGCGATGTCTAAATCCTGCCACGCAGGCTCAGCACAGATTGTGCTTGCCTCCGCTAGTATGTGCAATGTCACCGGTATGGCAGCATAGTTTCTGTGTGAATAAGCATAATACAAATGCTTCTCAAAAGATGAAAGATCTTCCAAGTGGTTGTTTTCCACCTTGTTTCCCTTGTTCTCACAGTTGCTGCCCTGAAGAAGTGCGTGCCTTCCCTGTGTAACAGTGAACTCTTGGGACCAGCAGCGTCCCAGCACAGAGAAAATTCTCAAATGTGCTGCGGGAAAATCTTACAAAGGCTGGGATTTCTGTAATTCAAGCACATTCTGGTTTTATGTTTTTCATGGAGATCACAGTAGATGCTGAAGCTCAGTGTCAAATTATGGTCTTGTGAAATAGCTGTTTTCTAACAGACAGCTTCTTGATCAAAAAATGGTGCTTTTTTTTGTCCCAATTTTTATGAACCTGAGCTGACAGCATATTCAAAATAGTATATTCAGCATCATGCAACAGAAGTGGGAAGCAAAGATTTGTGTGGTTCATGTTTTGTATGGGTAAAGACTAGGGAATACACTTAAAGTAATCACAAGGAGAGTTATTTTTGTTGCTGTTTATTTCAACATTAGACAGTTTTATGTGCACAGTCTAGAAATACACCAAAAGGAATAATGCTATTAAATTGAATTATGAGAAATTTGTGCTTTCTTTTCATATGCCAGTTCTTCTTTCTAGTCTCGAAGTCTGATTTCCCCCACAGATATGGAGTACTGTCGCGTGCCATAAATGTCTCTTTCTCTTAAGCTTTTTCAATCAAAATGTTCAGAGATGACAGACAAAAGACTCAGGCTGTAGGACCAAAGCAAAATTTTAGCTAACGACTGCTTACAACGTGAGGAGCTTAGACATCGTAGCTGCTGACCTTGCCACCAGCTTCTCCATGGTGCCAAAGAGGAGCATCTACCACACATTTTATTTCCATGTCAGATTATGTCCTTGCTTTGTACAAATCACATGCTGACACAAAATGTCTATGAGTCAGTCTTTTCCTTCATGTATTACTCATGTAAGATCTGCAACAAAATCCTCTATTTTCTGCACACAGCAAAGCCTTCTTAGATTCATCACACTGCAAATTGGAAGGAAGAATTATGGCATTTCTCTTTAGAAGAATAAAAACTTTTGACATTTAAATAGTATATTTACCAAAGCACTTTGAGCTATACTGTCATCTATTTTCTGTCTATTAAAAAACATGTTACAGTGTAAAAACTGTTTTTATCTCTGTCTCCACAAAAGCATGGCAGAAATTGATTCTATTTAACGTTTTATCAACTGAACTAGAGAAGAGATATTACCTCTTTGAGCATCAGCCAAAGGTCTTGTAGCTAATGCTGACCTCTGTCAAATCTAGCACATTGTATAGGAAGGATTGACAATTATTATTCTATTGTATTTTGCAAGACACCAAGGGTCAGAGCAATGGAATTGTTATGTTGCAGCAGAACAATGAGTCAAAGCTTGTTTGCCTGCGCTGGGGAAAGCTACTAAGGTCAGAAATCATTGTTGTGTTAGTGTAAAGACAAAATGTTAAGAAATTTGTAAACAGTTTTGCAATTTTTCCAATTGTTTTAACTGTTTGCAGGGATTTTCTTTGGGGTTGACAGGTATTCCAAATCAACCCACTGTCCTCTTATGGCAGCATGATTCTTCTTTTTTGGAAACGATAAATCAGCCTTTTAATCACAAAGATTCAGATTGTATTGAAGCTTTATCTAGCCTGCTGGAAAGGAGAGGTGAATGCCCAAGTAGAAAGGGAAATGCTTTGGAGCATGTATATAGCAGTGAGATAATATTTACAAATTCATAAAAGGCATTTTGAATTAACTTGCTTAAGTTTTAAGGCCATATAAAATAAAAAGTATTCCAAGATATCTGTCTGCGAAAGCCTTGATTGCATCTCCCTGTGGTGCATGACGTTTTTTACATTGCTAATTTCTATTGACAGCATTCTGCTTAGTTGAAAGAACATCAACTTATATTTTTGGCATTGAAAGTACTGAGTCTGATGTCATCTTATATGAATGCATCTATGGTTCATTGCAAATAGACTATAAAAAGAAAAGTATAACTAAGTGCCTCTATATAATCAACAGAAATGACAAACCCATTCCCATTGATGTTGAAGCCAATAAGGGTTTAATGCAAAACTTTAATACAAACAAGATTTGATATAATACTGAATATAGTTACAGTTCATATATATGAATGAATATGTATTCATAATACAGAGGAAAAATATGATGAGTATCAATGAACTTGTCTAGGTCATCTCTTTTGCCTACTGTAGGATCATTTTCTGGGGTTGTATTTGCAGTATTTTGGCTCAATCAGCCTGTGTTTGTCAGCAACATCACTCTGCTGCAAAACTAGCAAATACTGTATTGAACTATCTAAACAGGAGTACCATCTACTGGGCTCAGAAAGCAATCCTTCTGACCTGCTTAGCACTGCTGAGTCCTCAGGTAGTGTGTGTGATTCTGTGCACTGCACATTTGGAAAATTGTGGACCAAGGGCAAAAAAATTGAAAAGAGAGATGTAGGGAAGGCCTGAAAAAATGGATGGTTTTTATGAGGGAAGACATGGAATGGACCTGTAGGCTAGAATGGGAACAGCCTCAACAACTGATACCAGATTGTAAATTCAAGTGCTGTTCAGGATAAGAATAGACATCAGTAAGTGAATTAAGGAATATCAAGAATTTGGCTAGATGTCAGATACTTAGTCAGATAATTTCATTGTTGTTTTCATGCTGTGGACATTTATTCATCTGTAATGAATAGAACTCACAAGGCAAATTGAGAGTCAGGCTCCAGTTCTGTTGCCACAGAATCCACTACAAATCAGGACCCATTTTTGCTAGGCACTGCCATTACCTTCTGAAAAAGAGCACCCAATATAAATGGACTAATCTCTACATTAATGAATGAAATCACACAGATATCTGGGCTGGCTGAGAGGAACAAATCAGCAGTGGATATTTTCTTTCTTTGTAAAACAGGTGCTGTGGCAGGCAGTCCCCTGCGAAAACTCCAAGGAAGGGAAGAATCTAGTGGATGAGAAAGGGGTCAGCAGTGTTCAGCAACAGACTATGTGAATTAAAAGAAATTATGATTTTAAAGATTTAAAAAGACAAGAAATTAATGTAGATTTATGAAATGGAAAAAAATCTAACCCAAACCCCAGTCTTAGAACAGGATGACTTTTGATGAAATTCCAAGATCTCCAAATAACAGCATCAGGACTTGGTGTAGCTCTTATTATTTGACCACTCTTCTTGTACAAACAGTAATGTTGCAAAGAAATGACAAATGTTATGGCTCAGTATAAAAGCATTGTTTTTTTCCAGCAGTTGACAGTATGGAAGGAAGGCAAGGCACACAGTGAGTGTGTGGATTATGCCTCATTCTGATTTCCTCTGGCTGCCTAAGTTAAATTCTCCCTGGAACCATCTATTGCTTATGTGTAGGAGTCACTCAACCTTCTGAGAGTGGATTTCAGTCCTCAAAGCAGCCACTAAAAGGCATTTGTAGCTACACTTCTCCTGCCCAATGAATATATGTGAAAACACTAAAAAATTATTTTCCATTAAAATAAATCACAAAAAAAGTGTACAGTACAAAAACATTATGTCAAAACTGTTCAAGAAGAGAAAAAACTTTATCAAAGCTTGATTTGTCTTCTGAAGTAAACAAACCAATAAGCCACAGTTGAGAAGGATTTGGATAAGCCATCTCTGTGCGTATGTCTTGCTGGTGGTCTCTTTCTGTGTAAATGATGGCACTCATAGTTTGTCAAAGATACACAGCTTTGGTCAGTGCCTAAAATCATCTCCTGTTATGTGAAGGAAATGTTTCCTTTAAGCTCCCTCTAATTGTCACTGAAGAAAAAATTCTAGTGAGGTGACTCGGGAAGAAACTCGAACTAACAGAAATATTTTGTGTGATGAGAGCAATGAAATTGTGGCTGTGACAGAAATCAAGCTCTGAAGTTACTCGTGAGCCTTGGGTGGGATTCGCTCTTAACACCAGATCCTGGCGCTGTGGTTGTTGCAATGTCCCAATGTTGTGCTGCGGTGTGGACAAGCTCCTGCCCTAAGGCTCAGAGTATCAGGCAGAGGAGCAGAAACACCAGCCTTGACCCAGAATCCAGTGAAATGTCCTTCAAATCCTTGATTCTAAAGGTCCAGTTTGGATTTAATTCTAGTATGCACTTGGAGGAAACAAGGCTCAAAGGATGGTCAGTGTCCAGAGCTCATGGGAGCTGTCACCCTGCCCAGTGATGATCTAAATGGGACTATCTAAAGTTACTACTTAAAATCCTCAAAATCATTGAGTTTGTCATTGATGTGACATAAAATTAAGGGAATTAAAGCCTAGAATCCTGAATAAAACTTAATTATTGCTTTTAGCTTTCTTTTTCATCAAAAGAAACGATGAAAAAGTAATACCTCTGACTCTGGGCTTCTCCTGAATTAATTTACTTGGGGTATCTCTGATAGTATAAAGAAAGCGTTTTCTAAATTTTTGCAGAAAACTACTTTCTCTTTCATGTGCAAGTTCAAAATCACAATTGCTTTGTGATATCAATACATTTTAATTAATACTAATTTTATTTTTCATCAGTCACATGCTAATAGAGATGGGGAGGATTATTCTTTCTTTTTTACAGCTTACCAGTTAGAAGTTATGAGTGTTTGTTGATAAACTAATAGAATGCATGATGAAATGGTTGTAGTGTTAAGCTGTTAAACATTGACCAACAAATTAATGTTATAAAATGTGTACAAACTACAGTGTGACTTGTGCTTATTGAACCATATATGTCCTTGCCAGATAAGTTGTCAGTAAATATTTTATCAGATACACATGTTTAAATTAATGCAATTAAAGTGAAAAGCAGTTCATCAAAGCATTGTTACATCTGAGTAGAAAACAAAACCAACAGTAATTATGGTTATTAGATACAGTGTGCAGTATATGACATTACACCGAATGGAATCCCAATCAGAAAAAAAAAAATTCTGTGTAGAGGTTTCTTAGGGAAGTGAATAAGAATAAAAGCCTTATTAATTGAAGCTAGCCTGGCACAATTCCTGCTACATACTGGTTTCATATAGTTCACTTTTATCCCTGTACTTCTCTCATCTTCTCTGTATATAAGGTCTTTGGGGCAGAAACTTTTATTTTGGGCTCATGAATGCAACTGAAAAGCTTATAGTCAGTATCAATTACATTTTTCACTGTCAGCCACCTGATATGGGTTTGTCTGGGGATTCTCAGTATTTCTCACTTCCCATTAAATGTCAGGAGTCTCAGCTCAAGAGTAGATTTTCCTCCAAAGCAGCATCCCAGTTCACAAGTCTTGCATGCTGTAGGTGTGTGCAGAAAATACATGCAGCAAAAAATGTCTGAGGCAGCACATGTGAACTGGACTTCATTCTTCAGTCCTGTCAATACAGTAAAAACTTAAAAAAACTTGGAAACAAAGCCATGTTTTTCCATCAGCCTGTCCCTCTAAAACAGCCAGGGTCAACTGTGATCCTCCATTGAAGCCAGCCTCATCCCAAACAGCAATTTTCTTGTGAAGATGTTTTCCCACTACCCTGACTTTGACTGCTTGGAGACAAATGTGACTTTCCATGGTCTGGGATGGATGGGCTTTTGGCCCACACCACATCAATTCTTCTGGCTGCCTGCTTGTCCCAAATGGGGAGATCCCAGTTTTCAGAGGAGTTCAGTGAAATATGAATCCAGGGAGAGATTTTAATTCATGCTTTTGGATCCATGAAGAGATGCCTTAGCTGCTGTGCCCTATTCAAAAGATACTTACTGAATAAATCTGAATGAGGAATGAATGAAAGAGACTGTTATCTGGTCTGTATGCACAAAGAGGCTAAGTTTGTCAAATTAATTATTCACTGTGAATTATTCACTTAACTCCAACAACCTCTTTATAATCCATCTTCTTCTGGCCTTTCCAAGTGCTATGAACATGGTCTATGCCTAGTTCATATTTTAGCCTCATTCTTTGAGTTACGTGTGGTGTAGATTACTAACATGTAGCAAAGACTCACGATAGCACGGGGGAAAAATACTATTATTTTATTTAAAATTAACTTAAAAGCTCGAAAACAAACAAAAAACCAAACAAACAAGCCCTACGTACTAATAGCTGTGAAAAAGTGGAGAGCACAGTGGACATATCTAAGGTCCCATCTCGCAAACATGTGGACATGTGCTTTCCAAGTAGCAGCTTTGACAAGATCAGTGGGAGGAGGGATGGTGTCAAACATATATTTATAAAAGGAGGAGCCAAAACATCTCATGGATTAAAACCTGAAAGCACTTACAGTGTTCTAGTTGAAACAGAGCATTAACAAAGGTGAGTCTTTTATAGTTAAATCTGTAATTTCACCATGCTCATTCTTACTTCTTATCAGGACCATTTAACAGTTTTTTATTGCTAAGTCTTAACAGGTTAACTGATTAAAAATACTCAGATTTTGCTTCTGTTAATAGTGCTGAGCAATACCTTAAAACTCTAAACTGCAGAGGAAGGATGACACAGCCAAATTTTTTTGCAATGTCCTAAAATATGAAATAGGAAGAATATGGCCTATAGGAGCAGAACTAAATTGATACTTGGAAACCCTGCTGCAGTTCACCTAATTTGGAGAATGTGTGAATCCCAGAAAACAAAATATTTTTATGATTTAGGGCACAAATGTAGGCTTTATTTTTATCAAGCGAGTTTAAAGAGATATTTAAAGCTAATACTTCACTTTCTTTATGGCATACTTTGTTTCATGCTAAGCAGAATCCAAAAAGACCCTATTAATGAAGATGGTTTAATGCCTGTGCATTATTATAATGCACTCCTTTGTTCTACACTTTCTCTGTGTGTCATAGACTAAGTCATTAATCAATGGGTGCTGAAAAATAATTGTCTAGTTCTTAACAATCTTCTATTGTTGAAACATTTGGAATTTTAAGATAAAGATGTACTGGCTGCTCTGAAAAAAAATGTGGTTTAAGATTACCCTTCATGGAAGTATGGGCTTATTGTTAGAAATGCAAAGCAGATGACCTGGTTTTAATGTGTTTTAGTGCACTGTTGTTCAATTGCCTATTCAAATTGTGCTCAAAAAGTAGACTTTATTAATGTCACAAAATAATGATTTTGTGTGTTATTTTATTGTACTGGCACATTAATTAAATGGAGAAGCATCATAGCATTACACAGCGTTTAAAAATAGAAGTACAAAATCTTTTTGGCAATAGTAATAATAATAATAATAACAACAACTATTACTCTTAGTCCATTTAATACAATTTAAGAATTATATTCTTTTTGTACTTCTATCCTTGATGCCAGATATGCATAAAAGGCACATACTGATTTACAAATCACCTGGGAGTATGTGTCTATAACAATCTATTTCAGTGACTCGCCTAGGAGATCTGCCTGACAACCTTCATATAGGCTGGGTAATTCTGTGGAAAATCTTTTAAATCTTCAGTTCCCAAACAACACAGAATAGTTATTTTTATTCTGAGAGGAATACTGCAGAAATGGACATCAGTTAACTTCTACCAGTTGTTTCAGCTCTGCCAGCACACTGGTTGGGTTGTGAAGGCCACAGAAGTTGCCTGGAACAGTACCACCTCTGAACGCGCTCTAGTCCACCTCAGGCTCTTTTAACGACTCCCATCGTTAAAATAAAATAAATCTAAATAAAAGCAGGAACAGTTCTTCAATTGCACCTCTTCCCAGAAAGCCCAGTGACAGGTACAGCTCTTCAAGATGCTGGGACACACAAATAAATCATGAAGGAAGAAAAAAAAATGAGGCATGAGGTCTG
The DNA here is from genome assembly GCA_013397865.1 of Struthidea cinerea. NCBI lineage: Eukaryota > Metazoa > Chordata > Aves > Passeriformes > Corcoracidae > Struthidea > Struthidea cinerea. The sequence goes on along the minus strand of VZTI01005695.1, from coordinate 273,149 downwards.
AGAGTTAGTACAAGGTGATGTTCCTTATGTACACAACATCCTGTGATAGTGACTAATCCTTGGGGGAAAAAGGTGTTGTAAAAGTCTCCAAGAGGAAAGCCTAGAACAAGAACAGAGGGCTTGAGCACACAAACCCAAGAAGGTAACAGACATCTGCAGGGTGTTAACACAAGTGGTCAGTTCTTGATCAGTGTAGGAACTGGGTAGAGATAGTTTTAGGGAATAACTGAGGAAGTGAAACATCACATTTATGGCAAGAAGGCAAAGGAACTAACAGAAACACACAAAAGACATTAACCGCTTCCTTAAGGATGGGATGAAAAGAGGAAGAATGGGAGGGATTACTCCTACACCACTTCATTGGGTTAACCTCACAGATTTTGCACAGTAGTATATCCTTCATTGCTTTTTGATCTACTACTCACCATTGCAAACTCTGCAATTATATGTAAACTATCATCCTTTACTAGATAACTGTGTTAAACAGATGAGAATTTTAAAGGCCAGTGCCTGTGTGTGTTTTCTGCCCCAGCCTTCCCACAGACCAAGCTGACAGGCAGTACACCACCAAGTCAGATAAAATCAGGATGGAACTGTCCTGTGCTACTTTAGCAGCCAGTCCACACACAAATGCTAGAGATGTCTTGTATAATTCAAATTGATGAAGGTCTGACAGTTTTGGCCTAAGGTGTTGTAGCCAGCTCATATACCAACTTATTAACAGGGAACCTAAGAGCTACAGGCATGATTTTAGTTATTGTTAACTACTTTCCTCAGTATGACAACCACTCTGAGAGATTATTGAGTTAGAAATGGCATGTAAAAAGAAACAACAGGAACCAAAGTAGGTGGAGGAAATACACAGGATATTAACAACAATTTAAAAAATACTCTCAGTTTGGTGGTAGGTATTTCAGAGGGTGGGTATATTATTTAATCTTATCAGATTTTTACTTTTGGATTTCCTGTTTTTTATTCAATTAGAATTTGGAGGTGGTATATTAGTCCTTTTCAAGTAAGTGATGAATGTTCACTGATCTTTACATCAAGAGAAACAGCAAAAACTACAATTTCCCCACTTATTTTATTCATACTGAATACAACTTTACTAAAATCCTAAAGCCAGTGGCTCCAAAGATTCTTGGAAATATGTTCAAAATTTAAAGAACAATGAACTTCAAATTACATACACATGAAGAAAAGAGCAGAGGGTTTTGTCAACATTCTCAAATATTTACTGCTTTTTTTCTTCCTACTGGCTGTTTATTTTCTCCTGATTAAATACTGGGCTCCTTGGGACAAGCAAAGTGCTGATTTCAATGCGTGGAAATCACAAAGCACATTGTGCAGGTTATGGCAAATAAATACTAAAGCCCATTATGGGAAGATGAGTCCTGCCATTTTATCTTCCTGTTTTAGCTGCTCGAGGAATGTGTGTTCTTTATTTTCTTTTTCTGCATATGCTTATATGAATGCTGGAGAACTCAACCATATATATGTCCACACCAAGGGCCAAACATGCAATAAAGTCAATAAACTCATTTTCTAGTGTGATGGCAACAGTGAAGTAAATTCTATGCCTAGTAAATAAGGAGGAAGGCAGGGAGCTGCCAACTTAAACATATTCCTCTTTAGCACCTTGAACACTCGAGAAAAGGTCTTTCTCTGTGCCTTAAATCATTGAGAGATCAAGAATAATTCTCTAGTCCTTAATCATCATCTATTGTTGAAACATTTGGAATTTTAAGATAAAGACCTACAGTTTGCACTGAAAAAAATGTTTAAGATTATCCTTTCTGAAAACGTGAGCTTATTATTATAAATGCAAAGCAGATGACCTAATGTTAATGTATTTTAGTGCTATTTTAGTGCTGCCTATTCAAACTCTGCTAGAAAATAGACTTCATTAATGTCACAAAATAATGATTTTGTGCATTATTTCATTAAACTTAAACATTAATTAAATTTAAAAATACTCTGGATCTATAAAACATTTGAAAACAGAATTTTACCGCATTGCTGTAAGTATAGAAGAAACAGTTCTGAGGCTGTTAAAATCTTATTATCTTTTTACTTTTTCCTAGCTGTATGCCTAAACGAGTGCACTGCAAGTGGTTACAGCACAGCTAGAAATACACAGGTCTGTGCAAATCTAGTTATAGTAAGACAAAGAGAATAGCTTAAGAGGGTTCAGTTTTATTTTTCCTTCAACTTCAGTAGCATGACAGAACTTGAAACACAGAACTGCAACGCAAGCTACTGATGCCAGAGAGAACTCTACTTCCACACTAGTCAAGACTATTTATGAAAAAATAATGTGTTATGTAACAGAAAAATCTCTTTCAAGAAAGCCTTAATGGGTTACTGCAAAAATGTAGAGAAATGGCACCCTTTTTTGCAGAATAAATGACCTTGATAACAGAATCGCTGGCAATAATTTTCATGATAAAGCAAAGCATTATCATGATAAGCATTTCCCCTGTCTCCCAACTGTATTATCTGTATTTATATATTGCATTTATACCACCCACATTGTGTGAAGAGTAGGCACCGTACAGCAATTCTTTCTCTGTGTAGCTTTGGTATGAAGAACAACTAGTTAAAACAAAATGGATACCTGATGGAGGGGATTCTGGTAACAGAAAAAAATTGTCTGCAAAGCCTATAACCAGTCATACATAATTCTTGACCTGCTCCTATTGCAGAGGGGGGAAAAACCCCTACAGCTTTAATATGATAAAAACTGCAACTATGAGAATGTAGAGCTCATTAATCAATCTGCACTGGCCCTTAGGGCTGGTGGTAGGGAATAGGAAAGGAAAGTTGACTATTGGGAAAGAAAATACTAACTCTCAGTCTTACTTATCTGCAATATAATATATATAGCTGAAAAACTGGGGAATTCAAATGCATCCATGTGGTCTTGTAAGGAATATGACCTAGTGGGATAGGGGTGCATACTCTAGAGGAGTAGGCCTTTAGTCTTTACTTTCTTTAGTCTATTTTGCCTCACAAAAAGTTGTTGAACCAGGGTGGGCATTAGTCACCTAATTATCTTAATTTAAACAGGATTTGTTCAACTTTTATTTGTCATCTTGGGTCAAAAACAAATCAGAGAGATTGCAATTATGTGTGGCTATTTTCTAAACTATCTTGGGGGAAGAAACAGTGATGCTTCTCCAGTAGCGCTCTAAAATCTGTAAAATAGTGGCACAGCTGCTGTAGGTAAAGTTAAGATAATTTTAGACATAAGCTTTTGACAAAATAGTTTTCTTTCATGCTGCCAATAAGAGTGCCAAATTATACACAACCTTCCTCCTTTTATGTGCTGCACATACAAGGAAATGAAAGTGATAAATATATACATGTAAAATCCAGCCTATGTCCACACAGTTGCTGTCTTCTCAATATGAAATAAATTCCAGATTTCTTTTTAAAATTCTTTGGGCCTTATTTGGTGTCAATATAACAAGGAAAGGCAATATTTTGTGTGCATTTTCCTTCCACATACAGTATCATATGATCACTAGTTTTAAATCTACCAGCTACATATACCTGTGATTATATTTCTCCACTGTTTCATTAATATTCAAATTAATTTATTAAGAAAGAGGATTTTTCACTATATTTATAATTTTAAACATTGTAACTGACCAATAACATTTGGATAATATTCTGTTTAAATTTAACCATCTTCCCTGTTGCAAGCACCATTGCTGACCTTAATGTCGTACAATATTATCTGCTCAGAAAATTGCACCAATAGTCTCATTGTATTTTTTAGCACGTTAGCTTATCAGGAAAAGTCAGGAAGAGAAAAATTCACAGTTCTTTGGAAAAGAATTTAAATGAATAAAACAAAGATATCATTATTAGCAAGTCTAAATTCAAATACAGTTATAGTTGCAGCAGGAACCAGAGCTGCTGCTTAGTCCTTTAAACAGTGTCTTAATAAAAGAATAAGCTGGTGAAAGAACTAGAGCACACGTCTTATGATGAGCAGCTGAGGGAGCTGGGCGTGTTTAGTCTGGAGAAAAGGAGGCTCAGGTGGGACTTTTATCACCCTCTACAACTGTCTGAAAGGAGGTTTGAGTCAGGTGGGGCTCAGCCTTTTCTCCCAAGGGACAAGCCCCAGGACAAGAGGAAATGGCCTCAAGTTGCACCAGGGGAGGTTTAGATTGGACATCCAGAAAAACATATTCATTGAAAGGGTGGTCAGACATTGGAACCTGATGCAGGCAAGTGGTGAAGTCACCATCCCTAGAAGGGTTCAAAAAACGTGTAGATGTGGCACTTGAGGACATGTTTTAGTGGTGGACTTGACAGTGCTGGGTTAGTGGTTGTACTCGATGTTAGATGTCTTTTCCAACCTAAATGATTCTGTGTTTCTATGTGTATCACCCACTACTCAGAAGCATAAAATTGTCATGTACAGGGAAAAACTAAAGCTGATGACATTCATAATATTAAAGAAACCAAATTTTTGTCCCCTGCAAGGAGTACCTGCCTCAGTGCTACCTTACATAAATTACTGGCTAATACAGAGCACTGGCTGAGTAGAGAGTAGAAAAGTATGTGCCACAGATCTATTTCCAATATTTTCTCATTCTGAGGAAAAGAATCAAAATATTGCCATGGATTGTCTTATTTGAGAAAGTCCCTCATGCAAAGAAGTTTTATGATGGCATGTAAGGCTTTGATGCTTACTAAAATGGGATGAGTCAACAAGTTCTGAGTTCAACCCTCCACCTGATTCTTGAGTTGATCCCGAATGGAACAAACAGCAAACTAGGACCTTGTTTCATCACTGTGGGACATAATCCCAACATAGGGATAAACTGATTCTGTTTGCACCTAGTACTCACACTGCAATTATCTTTGTCAGCTATAACTTACTGGGAAGGATAAGTCCCTTGGAAAAAATGGTGAAGATGGATAAAATTGCAGATTGAGCATGTGGACACTGGAGGATTGGAGGTCATATGACTGAAGTTCACATCTAGAGGACGTGGAAGGGCAATGCAGTTGGCATGTGACTGTTGAAGCTTATGTTAGACCATACCGAACGCCAATTTAGTTCAAGTACTGAATTTGCACAACTGACAGCAGAATGCTCAGGACAGACTGAGCAGCACAGAACTTCCAGAGCAGTCTTTTGCCAAGGAGGAGGAGATGATCTGCCTGGATGATTCTTCACATGGATTCATTCGTAATGCTCCTTCAGTCCCAGGTGGAAAGCATCACGCCACCACTTCCACCTGGAAAAGTACTTTGGGTTTCCCAGCTGTCAGATGCTCTGCAGACGTCTGCCCCAGGAGAAGCCGTAGATTTTGGAAAGCTTGGCAGGCAGAGGGAGCTGGCCCGCAGGAGTGAGACAGGGTCTATATATATAGAGCATCTTTTCTGAAGTACTCTTTGTTATTTTATACCTTCTAGATGTAACTAGCTTTTGACATCAGTAAAGTCCCTGTCAGGGAATAGCTATATAGCTTTAGGATACTAGAGCCTAGAGGGGCTGAAAGGAGAATGGAAAATTAGGGCTGAAGGAGTGTCAGTCTGTGTGAACTCACACAGGGATGGAAGCAAAAAAAAATATTGCTGAATCAACACAATGTGCCTTTCCATCCCATGCTGCTGTCTCCAGCAGCTCCCTCATTAAGGTGTACATTTTAAACCTAGAAGTGTGAGTTTTCAGTGCTTTAACAGATAGCCAACTTCTCCCCAGACTGAATTATTTGGCTAGTCTGTGAACACTGTGCAAAATACAAATGATTTTCCATAGGAAAAATGAATAACTTTCTACAGTAACAATTATTGACCATGTGAAATATAGACATAAACGCACATGGAGCAAGGTATAGCTGTTGGTAAATTTGGACTTTTAATAGGTGACCTTTGTAAACCCACATAGAAGATCTGTCCTGGATATGAAATTCATACTGCACCTAATTTCACCCAGAGTGCCAATTCCATAGTTCAATATTTTTCATTTATTTCAGGTTTCCATGGTTTGTTTATACAACGCTGAAAAGCCATTTAAGTTATTCTTCATGCTACACTTCTCATTTCAGTATTCATGAAAAACTTCTTTTCCAAACAAACAACAAACCCCCCAAATCCTAATCTGCTTTTTGCCCCTCCAGGGTGTGAAGAGGAAGAACTCTAAAAAGCATTTGTAACTCAGAAAACCCCACATCTGTAGAAGCATATAAACTCCGGGGAGAAAATATCTTTCATTAAGTCAGGGCAGATCTATTTTGTATTCTAGCCATTTACATAGAACAGGATTATACTTCAACACTAAATAAGTGGTAAAGTAATGCTTGGTAAAGTGTATATTATCTTCTTAAACGTAATCTCATAATCAGATGTAGCAGCATCTTAAACAAATACATTTCTCAATAGGTGATGTTATACCATGCAAAGTAGGGGAATCATTTCACAGGAATTTGATACACTGTTAGTGCTTTTATCTTGTTCCTAAGACATGGCATTGTTCGGGCATTAAAAGAATATTAAGTCCAAAGTTGCAAAATTCAGTTTTCAGCCTGTTTCAGTGTTGTTTGTTATGTTCTTTGTACTTTGGTTTACAATGCCTTGTGTTGGTTTAAAAAAAAACAAAAACAAAAGAATGAAAACAATCCTAATGACAGAGGACAGTTTATTAACTCCACATTAACCTACTACACATTTGCTTCTATTAAAGGGAACAAATTTTTCCAGGCTTAAGGCTAAGCATGAAAAAAGCAAGGTAGACCAGTGGTAACCAGATTTATGTAAGGAAATCATAATTTATGAATAAATTCTGGGGTACACTGTTGAGGCAGTTTTCTAGAATATGAAATACTTTTGCAGCCCATTAAAGTATGTAAGAAACATGTTATGCCATTACAACTGCTGTCTTTGATTCCTCAGCATTAAGGCCACATTTTCTGAGAAAAATTAGGCATGTTAAGTGTCTTCATTAAATTTGTCATCAGACATTGAACAACTGGTTCACAGCAATGATACTTCATCAGTATCTGCTCATTTGCCAAATGTTCTTCATTCAGCTGACACCTTACACCGGTCTATCTCTTCTCATTAAGCACAAAGCAAACTTCAGCATTGACATCTTGTACATTTTGTGTTAGTGCGAAAGATATATCTCAACTGATCAAATAAGGAAACTTGAGCATTTGAAGCTTTTTAAAATAAGAAACACTGTATGAAAAATATGAAGCTTGTCTCAGGAACATCTAGAAGCCTTGGCTGCTATGTATGTCACACAGTGGCCATGGCTCTGTGGTCTAAAGTAGGAGGAGGTGGTCTACAGTTGAGGGGGTATCAAAGTACCTGGAAAAGGTTACCCAGAGAAGCTGTGGATACCCCATTTCTGGCAGTTTTCAAGGCCAGGTTGGATGGAGCCCTGAGCAACCTGGTCTAGTGGAAGGTGTCCCTGCCCATGGCAGGAGTGTTGGACCTCGCTGATCTTTAAGATCTGTTCCAACCCAAACCATTCTATGATTCCATGGTTCTATGATATCTTAAACGTGGCCAATTTGAGGTTATCTGTGGAAACTTTGTGTATGACATATAAGAAACAGAAATGAAAACAAAATGAACAAACCAACCCACCAAACACCACAAAACTGCAAAACTGCAGCAATCCTTTCTCCATAATCCAGAGATGTGTGACTCACAAAATGCTCATTAAATCCCTCCCTCCTGTTTACTCCACAGCTGGGAGAACACAGATTGCTCCTTTACAAATCATTCCAGGAGTAAGAAAAAGACAGTTTCTGCAGTTTACTTTTTTTTTAAAATTATTTTTCCCTGTATAAAATGAACACAGTTCTTTCTCATACAGTGATCTCAGAGTAAAATTGCCACCTTTGTATTTTCTTTACTTGCACAAAAAAAAAAAAANNNAAAAAAAAAAAAAAGAGCAAGATAGGTGCAGGTCAGTGATTGCTGTTAGTTCTTTGTACAAAGCCTCAAATACTCACCATGACATTCATGGAACAGCACCAGAAATCTTTTTTAAATTTTGAAGGTAAATATTCTCAGTGAGGTGATGTTAACCATCGTGCCGGTAGTGGTCATCACATCAACAAGCTGCAGAGTGCCCTGGTTTTTGGATCTACTGTGATGACAATGAGTGTCCTGTGACAGAGCAATGACACTTACAGCAGCTATTGGCTGTTGTAAGATCTGAAACTGAGGGAAGAGCATGGGAAAAGGAATGGAGTTTAAAAACTGAGTGTAACATATTAACGCGAATGAACAACAAATCATAGTGTTCTGTGTTAGATTCTAGGAGTAACATTGTGTTTTTAAAATCTGGGTATTATCATAACAAGACAGAAATTTGTTAACCAATACATGGTTCATTTATTTCACTAATTATAAATTACTGAAACGCATCTTTCCTCTGTGCCCCAATATAGAAGGTTCTTGTTCTTTTCTTTCTTGTTTCCTGTATGTTTTTACATTAAAATAGTGCTTTCTTCAGATAGACAGGCAAATACAGTTACAGGTAAATATGAAACCCACTGCTGTAGAAGCTGGAAGACAACACAGGCTTTCTGTAGAGAAATATTAAAAGCTCTATTTTGCTAACATAACCTGGTTTAATTTTAAACATACGGTTCTCCCGTCAATTCTCCTAGCATTACTCTCATGCCTGAAGATATGCAGATGCTCAAATGTTTGCAGGGTTGGCTATTTAGTTATTAGTTAGCAGTTAATTAATTCCACCAACTAATTTATAAAGTAGGCAACATTGCATTTCCTATTTCAGAATCCAGTGATGAAGGTTATTCTGTTAAAAGGATTAATGAGATCTGTACAGGAAATTCCACATGCTTATTCTTATTCCAGTGCAAAGTTTTTTTCCCAAAAGGAACTACATCTTAGAGGTAACGATAATTTTAGAATCACAAAATTTGGGAATGGAAAGGTGTGGACGTGGAGAAGACAAAAAGCCTTACTTTTACTTTTCTCCAGGCTAGAAAGAATCCTTTTTAATTTAAAGAAGAAGTGATTTCTGTAGAATAAGAGTAAATAGGAAGATAAACAAGAGATAAATAAAGGTTTGGTAAAGAATTGCAACCATTGCAAGACTACCCTGACTGCAGAGGATCTCTATGCACAGAGCATCTGCAATTTGGACTAAGTATCTAATTCTTTATCAAACAGCACTAACCGGTTTCCCTGTCAATATCTTCTGGCTGCAAATTCTACAGCTTATAGCTATGTTCATTTCTCAGACACTTTAAATTTGCAGAGGATTAATTTAATTGACTGTTTCATTAGTCTTGTGGTACAGGAAAGGATAAAAAATAATCCCTAGCTGTCAAAAGATCATTGCAATATAAAATGCATTTGCATTCAAAAAAATATATGTTATAAACACATGAGTATATTCATGATGATAAGGAGAGATTTAGTATCAAGACCCCTGTTCACACAGCATTTACTTTCTCCCTGTGTCCCCATGGGTCACCCACCTTTACTGATCAATGGAAAAGGACTGCAGTGCTTAGCTGAGATATTCCAAACTGCAGAGCAGGGGTTGGTGAGCAGCATCTGCTCTCCTGCTTTGAGGGCGGAATGTAGAGGCTGACTTGACTTCCTGTGTAAAGTTCTCATTTGCAGATGTTCATATCTCAAAAGCTAGAAGAGCCAATTATTAAAATATTAAACAGTACTTCCATCAGTCAATCAGTAGCTTCAGAAGTTTCTGAAATATGTTCATTTGTCTAGACTACATCAAAGTCATAAACCCAATTTTTTAATAGACTGATGTGTGTGACAATTGCATATCATTCCTCAGATTCTCTTTTCAGATTGAGAATTGCACAGTGATTCAAAAGAAAGATTGAAAAAACAACTGAAGTATAAGAGGATAAATTAAGATTCTGTGTAAAGATTCCCACTGCATTTAGCGGGTTTTGAAGAAGCATACATTTCAAATGACTTGCTAAACATTCTGTCTGCCAAAAGTAATAAAATAATAATTTACACTGGTGAAATATCTGTCATCAAAGAATCACAGGATGTGCTGTAAGGCTGGCAGTAAACTTATTTTAACTTGGAAGAAATTAAGACACAGAGAGGTTTAGGCCCAAATATCTGTTGGTGTTATAGATATGGTGCTGTTCTCTGACAGGATGCAAGGATTGGGCCCTTTTTACACTGTCAGGAAATGACAGGCTCTTTCTTCTTTCTGATGCTTTGCATGTGTGGACAGGACATTATCCTCTTGGTGTGGGTGGCCTGCTCTGGCAGGCCTGGGTCCCTCTGACCAGCACCACAACCTTCTCCTTGGCCATACCCAGGCACAAGTCATGCTGCACCTGCTCAGCTGCACGGAGCACCTGGGAAACAAAGGGAAAGCTGCTGCTCACGGGCAAGAGGCACAGTGTCACTAAGGGAACATCCAGATGGGAGTTCAAACTCAAAAACATCACATTGACCCTTTGATGAATTGACACCACTCCGGGGCACAGGAGGGAGCTCCCACCCCATTGAGGCAGCACAGGACATGATCCCACGCTGCTTTCCTGTAGCAAGGTCCAGCAATCAGGAACAGTGAGACACCACATAAGGCTCTGGAGATTGAGCTCCTCTTGTGTCACATGAAATGTATCCCCTCACCAAGTCTTCCAAAGCAGAGAAAATGGAAAACTTTTGCTTGTACTTAAAAAAGAGATTTCTTTTGATGAACCTTAGCTTGAAGCAAATCCAAAAATCTTTCTTGCTTTTGCAACATTCCTAGATGCACCTACCTGTGTCAAAGAGTGGTTTAACATAAGAGGTGGGGAGATGTTCAGGAGTTTGTTCATGGGGAGGGGAGGAACCAGCCATCCTGTACAGTGAAACTTAATGTCAAAGCAACATTAAGCTCCAATTAACTACTGCTTGGAGGTCCAAAATTAGGAGTAAGCCCTCATGTTTAGGAAACTTAGTTTGATTTTTAGAGAAAAACAAATTTACTGCAAGCTGCGAATATGAAGGATGTCTGAAAATCAAGCCTTTGCTGCTGTCAAAATAAATCAGTGCTTTTCTATAAAGCCCTGAGCTTATGAATTAAAAGCAGCAAATGCAATACACATACACACACACACATGCAGAACCCAGAACCCCAAAGCCTGGACTTGATTGAAATACCTTTATCTAATTTTTATAGCACCTGAGTATTCCAGATAAAGATGTCTTTACAACTTTACTGGCATTAAAGTATCTTTTCCCCCCCTATATTGTGTCTATTCAACTCAAAATTCATTTATGTGCATTTAACATGCCTATAAAATAATGTGAATCTTATAAATGAACTGAAAACATAATTGGAAGCATTATAGGAATAAAACCATTATGCAACTAGCTCTCTGAATTTCCCTGTGCAGAATTAGCAAGACATAATCTATTTACATTTTACTCTCAGGCTGGGTTTTTTTCTCCTTGTTACTGTTATTTTTCAACTACTTTTTTGCAAGTCATGGGAATACAGGAATTTTTTTACCCAGTTGTCCAGAAACTCTGATGCATTACCCATATGGGAATCCTGGTGGTGCTTTGTAATGGAAGGGAAAACAAGAATCAGGAGAGAAAAATCAATTTAGCCACCAAGCATAAGGGCCACAGCCAAATTAGTTTCAGTACTGATGGCAAGATACTATGATTTGAAAGGGAAGCCAAATAAAGTAAGAAAAAGGTAATAGTCAGCAATGTTTTAAATCATCTGGAAATAACATGGGCCATGACACAGCACCACTGCATTGCACGAGCACTACAGGCACTCTCTTTTTCTATCACAGCTTCACATTTCTTTCAGAAAATAGGTAGACTGGATGCTTAAAGACCTGAGTGCAAGGGAAATATGTCACGCAGCAAGACATCTGCCAAATTTGTGTTTCTTAGCATTACCAGAGTAAGGACATGATTTGTGATAGACCAGAACAAGAGAAGAGGCCAAAGAGAACATGACCACAGCAATGAGACATCATTTATTCATACTTTTACTGCCAGAAGTAAATAAAGTTATGCTTGTAATTATTGCAGCATATGTGCAGCTAGGAGGAAAACTGCTGAAGCTTTATTGTCCAGATAGCGCTGAAAGGTAGTTAATTTATACACAGACACACTGAAGAAACAGTACCCATTATCACTGCTGTCCACTCTAATACATTCCATCTTCAGCCAGATTTAATTTAACAAGAAGAGCTTCAATCTGCCACTGCTGCAGTCTCTCCCTCCTGCACTTCACAGCCTCTTTTATGTGTCTGGAGAGAGAAGGAGGCCCTGTAATTAGCTGCTGGTATTAACAGTCTTTCTTTTGCCTTATGAAGTTGGAAATAAATGGTCATATTACTGAGCAGGCTGCTGGATACTCATCATAATTTTTTTGGAGTTATTTAAAGTGGGCATGAGCGCTGTTGTTTTTGTGCTGCTTTCTTGCCTTTGTGTAATGGAGTTTTTCGTTCTGTGTCAAAGCAAATTGGGGTCCCGGTTCTGTTTATGTTAGCAGCACAGCTCCAGCCAGGGAGACTGCAATCTCTAACATGAGAATATGAAGAGGAGGAGGCAGCACAGCAGCACAGAGATTTGTACAGATATTTTCTTCAGCAATTTACAAATCTGAGTCTTAAACAGTTAGGGGGTTTTTGCCTATTATTTTGTCTACTACAAAATCAGATAAAGCTTCCTAGAAAGCAGGACATTCTCAGAAGTGTGTGGCAGCAGTTTCATAAAAGTGTCATATTGCCATTGTTTTTTCACAGTACTTGTAGGAACTTAATTTTCTCCAGCTACTATCTCCAAGTTGTCTGAAACTGGCCAGAGGGCTAAAAAATTATTGGACAGGTCAGGAATACAGGCAAAGGTGGAAGGTGAGCAGAAGAATGAGTTTAATGGTAGAGAGCTCGCTTTGATGCTCAAAACAGTTCAGAAAGCAGCACAACTGACTGAGTTACAGAAGTCTCAGCAGCCAGAGTGTCACACCATGGACAGATTTTTGTTAAATGTAAGTAACAGTCAAAGGAGAAGCTCCACCAAAGATAAAATTTCTCCTTTACCGTACAATGTCAGCTTTTCCTGAAATTTCATGAAACACTTGCCGCTGGTCTCCTCCTAACAATTGTACCAGCACATTTTTCATCAAGGATTTTTTCTTTTTTTCCTCTTCACAGTATTTTATTTAGAGAGAGTGAAAACTGCTATGATTTAAGCCACAGGAAATGTTTTGGTAGCATTAAATGAAAACCAAATCTTAGAATCGTAGAACTACAAAATGACTTGAGTTGGAAGGGACCCTAAAGATCATCTCTTTCCAACTCCCCTGCCATGTGCGGGGACACCTTCCACTAGACCCGGTTACTCAGAGCCTCATCCAGCCTGGCCTTGAACACTGCCAGGGATGGGCCATCCACAGCTTCTCTGGGCAACCTGTGCCAGTGTTCCAACTCCCTCACAGTAAAAGATTTCTTTCTAAAATCTTATTTAAACCTACCCTTTCTGTTTAAAGCCATCTGCGCTTAGCCTTCCACTACCTGGCTTTGTCAGAAGTCCCTCTCCAGCTTTCTTGTAGCTTCTTTCAGGTACCTGAAGGCTCTACAAGTTGTCCCCAGAGCCTTCTCTTCTCCAGGCTGACCAGCCCCAACTCTCCCCGCCTGTCTTCATAGGAGAGGTGTTGCAGCCCTCTGATATATTTGTGGCCCTCTCTGGACTCACTCCAACTCAACATTCTTCTTATGTTGAGGTCCCCCAGAGTGGAGTAAGGGGGGAGAATTCCCTCCCTCAGCCTGCAGCCCACAGTGCTTTGGATGGAGCCCAGGACACCTTTGGCTTTCTAGCTGCAAGTGCACATGGCTGAGACCTGTTGAGCTTCTTGTTCATCAATTCCCCCAAGTCCTTCTCCTCTGAGAGAAGGCTGCTCTCAATCCATTCTCTGTCCAGTCTGTATTTTTGCTTGGGATTGTCCCAACACAGGTACAGGACCTTGCACTTGGCCATGTTCAACTTTAAGATGTTTGCATGTGCCCACGTCTCCAGCCTGTGCAGGTCCCTCTGGATGGCATCCCTTCTCTCCAGTGTGTTGAGTGAACCTCTCAGCTTGGTGTCCTCGGCAAACTTGCTGAGGTTGAACTTAATCCCACTGTCCATGTTGCTGACAAAGATGTTGAACAGCACCAGTCCCAGTCAGAGACCAGTAGAAAGACATCAGCACTCATTCTGAAACATATATTGATGCTCATATTTGATTATAGTAAGTACCTGGGGAAGCTTCTTGCTAATTTTATTGAACAATAAGCACTGTAATCTTTCAGGCTGAGTCTCAGTAGTGGCAACCTTAAGGACAATATTAACTGACTTAATGGATCCTTGCATTTGTTTTAACATATATGTTCTTCTAACCCACCTTCCCTCTTGTCCAAATTAAACCCAAACTCTATTTTTAAAGTTTAAGTTTTCTCTCTTATTCATATTGCAAGTATTTTATCCTGATATTTACTCATCTTAAGACCTCAATAAGTAATACCTGATGGAGTATGTTCCCCTGCAAAATGTTCATGAAGCTGCAGACTGTCGGGGCAGTTCTGCTTCCTTTTGCCAGCCAATCAGTGGAATCTCTCCATATTCCTGCTTGTTCCTGGTTTAGAGATGTGGGAGTGGCAGCAAAAACTTGAGTTTGCTACAAGCATAGAATAACACTATCTACAGAAATTTTTAATAGACTGAGTCCCTGTACATCCCTGCTTTTTCAATAAATGATAGACATCTTTTCAAACCCCAATTTTTATCCTTAGTTATACAGCAGTACTCCAACTGATGATATCATCTACCCTTTCTTAGAGCATATTTTCTCTGCTAGAATGAAGAGTAAGTTTAAAATTGAAGATCCTTATTTTGCATAATTATATGTAAAGGCAGGAAATGTATTTCTTTCATTTATTGAAGCTTTTTACAAGAATTCATCCCTGAATTCTGAATGAAAGTACATTTTATATGTATAGAAAATACCAGCAGTAGCAGTCAAGAATAGCTTGGTAAGAAGTCTAAGAGATTTTGACTCATATCATAGTCAGTGAATAAAATCTCTTTGTATGAAATATCCCTGAAGACTTTTTCTGAGCAAAATTATACAACTGTTTTTCCCGGAGTGTGATGGTGTATCACACAGCTGACAAGACCCAGAAAACTGGTACACTGCTGAGGGCTCTTTTCACAACACATGCTTAGCAATGTGGATGCACACAGGGTCTAAATTCGCTACATGTCTAACAAAAGGTGCTGCTTTATTTAAAGGAAATTCATTTTCTAAGTAATCTTCCTTTAGGAGTTATAGAAGAAATCTTGAAAAGGAAATTAAAAAAGCTGCAGAAAGTCCCACCAAAGAGTTGCTTTAAAACTGGGATCAAAAACTTGAATAGCATGTTTATTTTACAAGCCTGACCAAGAGTAAATGTTAAGCAAAGTTCCCTGTCTGTCCACCTGGGAGCAACTCTGACAGTCACACTCTCCCCACCTCGAGCTAAGACTGAGGTCCCTTCGCAGCCATAGCCCCACTCTCTCGCACTTTGAGAAGGTTTCCTTACTGGCTCAACTCCAGGTTTCCGACAGCAGTCTTAGTTGTCTAGATCCTTAAAATAATTTAATCATGGTGCATCAACTGAATAACAGCTCGAGCTTCTGAGGAGGAACCTGAGCCAAGGAACCCCTGGGTTTTTATTCCCTTACAGTCTAAATATGTGAAAGTCTGGGCTCCTCAGCTCCTGCCGCATCTCTGGGTGTCCCTCACCTGGCTGGCCACAGGTCCCTGTGCCCTTTGTCGTGCAAGGGTCAGCAGTTCATGGCCTCTTGCCTCGGGCTCGGCCACCCAGAGCTCAACCTGCAGCTCCGCTGCAGCTGCACACTGAGCTACCTGCACCAAATGTATTCCTCAACACACAGATCCTCAGTACTGCAACATCAGTGCACTTCAGCAAGATGGTTCTCATTCTCAAATCATTGCTGTGAGGAGCTGTGAGGAAAAAAATTCTATGTGACGTTATTCTTGACAGTTTGCACTCCAAGGTCATCTACTCCAGGGTTCAACAGGGACATAACCCATTGTTGAAATGTCTATGGAAATTATTATTCAGTAAGCTAATGAGGAATTTTATAACAATAAGGTAATTATAGTTTTTTATCATGAGACTTTGTAAAAGAGTTTAATTTGAAGTTAAAAATTATTTGTTACATTCAGTTAATGTTTCAAAGAGTGGAAAATCTGTACTTTCACTGACAGGTGTACTTGTGCTTTATTGGCTACTTAAATACTACCATGTTTGTAATCAGGTTGCTTTGATTTCTGGTAAATCTAAAACTAATGATAAAGCTAATGGCAGCCTACACATGTGGCTTTGCCTCTGTATACTTGACATTCTCCTGACTTATTTCCTTGGGGATTTGTGACTTCAACCACTCAAGTCTGCAATGGAGTTGTCTTAAAAAGAAATAAACATCATCATATACTCTACTTTCTATCAAATATCAAAAAATGAGAACTTGCTAGGAACAACCATTTTAACCCAAGACTTGCTTTTAGTAGGAGATGTTGCAACACTGTTTTATTTAAGTTGCATTTAGAGAGCTGTAATGCACTTTGGACGCTCCTATGATTTGTGCTGTGATATGAGTAGCCCAGGAGGCAACCAGTCAGATACATTCTGAGTTTTTCTCTTGCTTGAAAGGGGAGCTGTCATAGTGTGTCACCAGCAAAATACACCTCTGTGTCCCGTTTCTGACCATGACTGGCAAATGATTCTCTTGTGTGGAAGAGAAGCCTTCATTTGCTCCTAGTTCCCAATCCAACAGAGGTCACTCTAACATGATCCCATATGGTCACACTGGCAATTAGCGGAGAGAGAAACACTGTCCAGCCAGATAACTCCAGGCTGCATTTTGAATGCATCATTCACACTCTCAATTTTCACAGCTTTCTGACCCATCTAAGCACCAAAAAGCAAGGTATCTTATTACCAAAAGGGCTAAAAAAGTGCTCCTTGGATAGATTTTATTCTGTTTTAATTCTACAGTCTTCCATCGGAAAATGTTCCCATGGGTCACTTTAAATTCATTGCACTTCATTGCACCTCTCCATCCTGTAGCAAGAGGAAAGTTTACTTACTTAGGTTTCCTGCACCAGACTTCAGCTCTTTTTCATCATCTCTGGATGTTCTGATATTCTGGACGAACTTATTGCTGCAGAATTCTGCTTACAGATTCTCCCAGAAAAGCAAAGGACTTCTCTCTTTTATCTCCTTCCATCTGTAGCCATAAGGAGGGAACTTAATAGGGAGGTTTCAGTCTAATTCTGGTCCTCAGTGATATCATAGCTCTTTGCATAGCTCTGTTGGGTGGCACCCACAGGATCCTCAGATGCTCTCAGGGCATCAGATGCATCTCAGTGCTCTGTAGCCAGGGATACTCTGCTGATTCCTTCTTTTGAACATCCCTTCTGTTTTTTTCTTCATTTGTTGTCATGCATTTTTGTATCAATTCTTAGTTCTGACCTCCACTCCTTTTTCAAGGGCTCTTTGTTACTCAATATGGATTTCCTCCAACTCTTTTTATATATTCTTCAATAAAGATACTTAGAGGAATATCAGAACTGGGCACACACACAGCAACACCTTCTCAGTGCTGCTCCCACCAGACTGAGTCTTGGATAGATCCTGAGCCAATATTACATTTCATCTTCTTCCATCTCAGTTACAAAAATTAACAGTACACAGTCTGCCTTTGAATTCCAAGAGAAAAACCCCAAGCAAATAAACAAACACAAAAAACTCAGCCATGTGGTGAATTTAACGTGCTTTGATGTATCACCATGTAGATACTTCCACATTTCTTTAAAACTCAACAGCACATGATAGTTCTCAAATAGTGTTACTCATTAAAACTTGTGGGGATCAAAGTCTCTTAGAAAGATGTCTGGGAAATTCTGTCTCTGAAGCTACAAGTTTTCCCTTTTCCCCAAATTGTCTGTTGCATTACACAGTTATTTGCTTTGCTTATGTACGGACCCAGACACATCTCCAGACCTGCCATGGCAGGGTTTTTTTCTGACATGGACAGAGCCACTCCTTGGAGATACACTCTGCAAAGTCATAAAGGTCTGATAGGACAAGCTGAAAATATGTCAGAGCTCAAATATAGGAATTGCAATTGTCTCATATTTGGGCAGTTTAAGAAGATACTCTCCCTTCCTTTATTTTCTGAAAACAAGAACAGAAAGAATTTAATCTTATTTTCCAGCTCCCAGTTACATGTTACTTTTAGTGAAGTATTGAGGAGATTTGCTAGAAAGCAACATTTAGTATGATGTAGGAGAGGCTGACTGGCTTAAATGACAGAAAAGTAACCTGTGACACATATATTTCAGTTCCATCTGGCAGTCTTCTGATTTCTGCATCCAATGCAAGGAGAAGAAGAGTGTGTGACTAGCAGAGAGTGGATCAGCAGCCCCTTTTGGCCGCAGTGTACCTCAGATGTGAAATGGAACTACACACTAAATTTACACATATGCATTTCAGTGAGCAGAGCTGTGTTTGAGTAATAGATGGCAGCATTTGGTATTAGCTCCTCACATGCATCACACAGTGAAATCATGTTCTATTTTTTTTTTTGGTGTAACAGACAGAGTATAAAGCCTCCCATTCAAAACATTGATCAAATTATAGCCATAAATAAAACCATGAGTTCAAAGTAAAGAGAAATTTGTCCCAGTGATGGATTTTGTCTGGGAGATAGATTTATCACATAGAATTTGATCATGCCAAATCCTTAACAGTAAAATAAGTAGTTCAGACTTATCACTCAGTATTAAAAAAATAATCTGGATTTCACTATTCTCCATGTGCAAGTTTTCTTTGCCTCTATGGAGATACACATTTGAGTTAAATGTCAGCAAAAATCACTAGTACAAATATAAAATGTGTCAGTGTGAATCATATAACTAAATTTATATAGTAATTGACACTGGCACAAACTTCATCTCGGTCTTGTATGACCCAGTCTATTTTGGGCTGTCATTTCTTCCACCCAGTTTCCTGAGAATTATATATGTATTTACTTCTCTAACTGTCACCTTTAAAACTTCTGGGATTCTTTCGCCAATTTCAGCCAAAGCTAATAGGCAGAGATTTCAAAGATATTCTATACCTACATATTTTATGGAAAATGGTGGCCACTATGGCTCAAAGACCTTACTACTGTGCTAGCAAGCAAAAGGGCAGCAGTATGAGCCCTTTATTGCACAGGAGAGTATATTTTTGACCATGAGTCACAGACTCGAAGGAAATCAAAATTTTCCTATATTTGATGTCTGCACAATGCATCAAAACCAAGAAGGATTACCTGTGTCACATGGTGGGTTCCTATATTGAAGTTCCACTATTGCACTTCAGTTTTCCAAGTCTTTATTGGTGGTTGTTAATTTATAATTATCACATTAAAAAAAAAAAGTTAGATGCCTGTATTATAAAACTACTTTTATTCTTTAATAAAATCTGATTATCTTGTTGAATGCCTATCCATGCATTCAGTTGAAAATGATAATATTGAATGCTTGTTTTTGAAATTCCTTTTCATTAAAGCAACCAATCCAATTAAATTTGTTCTGCTGCTTACAGTCTTATTTCTGTATATGTCTTTCTCAACCAATTTTAAGTAGGGATAATGTATGGTAGGGCAGGAAAGATAAAGGTCAGGTTCTGATTTTAGAGAAACACATCCAGATTTTTCCAAGGAAAAGATTCATTCAAACTGTCTTGTTTTTTAAGACAACATTATGAACCTTATGTATTGGGTTGTTTATAAGATCTATTGCTATCAGGGATCAGTTCACTGGAGTCTGAGATGTCCAAAATCAAATTAAGTGCATTCAACTGATTTTGCTAGTCTGAAAGATTACAAGTTTGTGTTTGTCCTGACATACAGATGTCCAGATTTTGAGTAGAAATCACTCTTATTTATGGCCCATGCAATTGTCTTCTAGAGAGGAAGTTCACTCAGTTGAAAAAAAGATCAATTAATACAGTAGTCAAAGAATGTCATAATCTAAGGTGTCACTTTGCTAATTCCACTCACAATTCTCCATGAGTTTTCTGCCTTTTTCATGGTTGTACAATTCAAAAGGCTCCTTGATAGTGGTTTTAAGACTTCTGTAGTCAGCTCATTATTTGGAGATGGGATTACCACATCATATAGTTCTATTTCCAAAAATATATATTTTCTGACATTGAAAGAATGGAAGTATTAGCAGTGATTCAGTGCAGAGAAAGAACTATGAAGCATCTGACATCAGATCTAGATCCCATGATATGATACAACGTTTGAAGTGTTTCCAGTTACATTTCAATGGGCAAAACTTTTATTGAAAGAACAGGCTGAGAGAAGAGCAGTCAATGCATCTTTTCTACCAGTTAATACTTCAGCATTAGAGATCTGTGTCAGGAGGAAGGAGCTGAGTGAGAGGCTTAATATCGTGAGATTTTTTACACAAAACCAGTTCTGGAGCCCAAGATGTCTCATTTACAACAAAAGAACAATCCTGAATCAAAGTCCTCTGAAGGCCCTTTACTCCCCCTAGCATTTGATTAGGTTAAGGTCATATGTGCAGCACTATTTATTGCTGGGCTATTGCTCCTGTCTTAATGGAACCAGAAAGGGAATTCATGTAGGAGACATGGGAATTCACACAGCTAATCAGTTGGAGCCTTGTGGCTCAGTGTGTGAGCTCTCTTTTGTGCCCTGTGCGCAGAAGAAGTGGAGTCAGGGTTTCATCTTGTGCCTGCCGCTGAGCGCTTGAAAGGCCCAGGAAGGGAGCAGGCTTTGTCAAGAACTGATGGGAATTGAGCAGTCACTTGAACCTAAGAGGGACTGAACAGGCAGAAACTTGTTGCATGTAACATAGGATCATCATCTGAGTGGCACTCAGCAACAGACATAAATAACATTATCTTCATTTACGCACGAGCAGATACCTTTGCAGAAGGGCTTGTTCCTATGTTACAAGAACTAAGGCATCGTTTTCCACAGAAACAAGTGCAATAGTTCTGCAATATTCCATTCCTTTAAAATATGCCCTATATAATAAAGGATCCCAGTCCTTTAACACATTTTTTTGTATGTAAGAAACCTTTCTGACTTCGGTGTGTTTCTTTGTACCAAGACATACAGGCAAATAGGACTAACTGCAGAATGGGATGCCAAATTAGTAGAAGCTGGCTCTTTCACTGAAACACAGCAATAATCTCAAGATGCTGTTGATAAGGAGGTCTGTAATTTGCTGCATGATTATATACACATCTATTTCCATGCAACCTATATATTTATTTAGATTCTTTCCATTAATGTCAGAGATTGCTTAGTAAGGCACAACCATGACATCCTGTAGGACAAGCAGCAATATTTATTGCAGCAGTGAAGAGAGGAAATGGTACATAATTAAGTGTCGTGACTGTTTTTAAAAAAAGCAAGGAAGAAAAACCTAGATTAATTTGTCAGCTATGTTTGCTGTGTAAGCATCATAGTCCAAACCCAGTAAGCACTATATAGTTCATGTTCTGGGTCTCTATAATTAAATTTTTCCATTGCATTTAATTGTTCTGTGTATTTATTGATGGCCATTGTGGATTCTCAAGTTACAATCATACCAGACTGCACTAGGAAACTACCTTAATATTTAAAAATCCCCTAGTTATCTATGCTTATTTCCAAATGCAAGAGATAATACTGAAAACTATAACATTGAACACTTGTAGTCTTTTTTTTTTTTTAAGTAAACGAAGTAAACCTGTCTCCATTTTATCACTAAACTATAAAATAAACTACTTATTCCTCAAAGTTGTTTATCTAGTGTGGGAATGGACTCTATCCAAGAAGAAGCTCTTCAGTTTGGTATTCTAGCTGAGAGAAGTCTTTCATAATGTAGCAGCTCAACACCACTGAGATCACCCCCACTGGTGAGCTAGTACCTCACATGCTGCATTGCAAAACAGCTGGGATTACTACGTGTAACACAGAGCAACATTCAGTAAAAAGAGGAGAAAAATGACAGCATAGAAAGGTAATGTCATTTATGTTTAGACATTGGAAAGAAATTTATTTGACTTCTACAATCTCTGTACTATGCTATAGAGCTCTGTTTCTGCATTCTCTAAAAATTCTGGAAGAAGGGTTTTCTTTGAGGATTTAAGGGATGTAAATAGATTTTTCATCTTAACAACAAACAAATATACTAAGAAACAAATCCATATACTAGATCCTCTTGTCTGCAACACCCCCAGCAGTTCTACAGAGCAAAAAATCCCTCTGGCATTACTGCTTTTTTACTTAACAACATATTTTGATTTTGTTTTGAAACGGCATCCTGCTATTTTTTTCCTATACTACCTACCCCAAGCACACTGTTGCCAGTGAAAGTCCTCATTGAGAATAATGAAAGATATTTTCCCAGCTGGGCTCAGTCTCCTTTGGACCAAATTCTATTCTGCTGTCAGGTCTATGGGGAATAATCAAGCAACATTAACTGAAATAAGACGTATAACAGCCTGCAACTGGACTTGCCTTTTTTTTCCCAAGGGAAAAAAAAAAAAAAAAATCTCTAAACTCCTCACAAGGTGTACAAGCTAGAAATTTCTTTATTAAAAAAGCCATGACCATTCGTGATTTGCTTAGGGAAACTGCATTCAGATATAAAAGAAACAAATGAAACTATAAATTATTCACCATTGTATTTACTAAGTATATTGTGCTACACAGAGATATTAATCTGAGGGCAGAGTATGATCTACATTTTTTAAACAGAAGTGCATTCAGGGTTTTATTCAGTTAACCCACTTCAAGTCCAAACCTGTATATATTATGAATTTGCTTTTTAGGGTATCACCCTAGCACCAAACCTCATTTCACCCTTGGAACTTCCCTTTTTTTCCCTTCATAAATACTTCCTTTCCTTACTCAGACTTTTTCCACTTATATTTGATGGAGCTCTTTGCTCGCTCGCTCACCAGTCCAGCTCTCAGTATCACTTCAGGAATTTCCCCTGATTTCTCAAGACTTGTTAGCACACTTCCTTATTGGCTTCAATTTTATTCCTTGCCAGGTTCATGCCTTAGAGGCCACTTCACTTCCAGCATCCACCAAGTTGTAAGCCTGTGCTCTTCCATTTTTAGCAGTGAAATGGGTATTTTATTCCTTTGAAGAACATCTTCCCTATCATTCTTTCTCCAACTTCATACCAATTTCACAACACCAAGTGAAATTATTACTTTGCCATTTCAGCAGCAGAACATTAAATGATGGGGAACTTTTCTCTTTTTGACAACCTTTACCTTAACCTTCGATGACTCTATTAGAAGGCAATGATCATTGCCACAGAATTTTTATCACATATATTCATATCTTATGCTGACTTCCAACTTTCCCTTTTCCCCTTAGCTTAAGTTAAAGTGCTAAATATGAATTACTTTATGGCAATCTGTAACTAAATGAGGGTAAATAGACAGGTCGTGTTTTAAATCAGTACCTTGTCTATGTAAAGGAATTTCATGTAGATTTCAATCAGAGATGTTTCTGTTCAGGAGATGAGATTTTAATGGAAATGTTCTATATAGAACTTCATTAGACTTTTTTGAAATTACCCAATGGCATTGATTAGAACTTAATATTGGTATGAGCAACCTGGGCAAACATGGGATGTATGCATGCTATTACATAGTTTAGAGTGAAACTGTCATTATTTAGAGATGTTTGAATGGGATGCATATTTATGGCTTTTGGGTAGAAGGCAAACTGGACAACAAGTTTGATTTTCACTGATTTTACTAAAGTCTGCAATAGTTGTGCTGACAGTATTTGCAACACGAGGAGGATAAATAATTTTAACTTAATTTCAAGCTTGGATTTGGGATTTAAGAGAATAGAACAATATAATATAAGAATAGTTAATTCAAAGGAGACAGAGATGAATGAAATAATCAGAATATGAACAAACTTATGCAGGCTTTTCAAGATGCCAAAGGAAAAGTCAATGATTTCAATTTTCAAAACCAATGCCTCTTCACTTTGGAGATTACTTCCAGATGTGAAACCAATGCCAATAAATTTTTTTCTTTCCAAAAGCAAAAATAAAATAAGTGAAATTACAAGCTTTTACATTTCCAAATGTTATTAGATATATTGCCTTCTAGATAGTGACCACGTATGATATTAAATATATCAGCATAGATTTATGTCTCTGGTAATTCCTGGGTTTTCAGTTCTCTGTTATGCCATCATTCATGAAGTAGAGAACGTGCTTAACACCTGTCTTTTCTGCCATTCTCTTCAAGAAGTCTCTTGGTGCTCTGTCATCTCCTCTCTACACTCTCTGCCTTTGTCTCCATGGTCCCAGGGAAGGAAGCCCTGGTCCTCACGTATACCTGGGACACCATGTGGGAGAAGGAGATGTCACTTCTCTCTGTCTTTGGTCCCCATGGAAGTTTTATTTTCCCTTGCAGATCTCCTTGCAGGGAGCTGGATGAAAGAAATTTTGCATTTCAGAGGGAAAGTCATCCCTCCCATTTTGGAAGGAATCATAGAAAGTTCAGGGTGGGAAGGGACCCTTAAAGGTTGTCTAATCCAACCCTCCTGCCGTGAGCACAGAAAGTGGAAGGAAGGAAAGATGTACTGATCTAAAACTTCCATTTCCAATGGACAGACATTATAAAACTCCAGGTTTCTCACCATTGCAGTATAAATATGGAAGTACTATTGGTTACAGTTAGACTAATTATGTCATTCAATCATCAAGTTCATTAAGTTACATTTGATAACACTGAGCCACAGTCCACTCTCAGGTACACCTGATGTAGCAACTACACTTCAACCACTTTGCCCACTTGTTCATTGAGATAGTGGAAAGAGGGCTCCACCTGGTCAGTAACATTTACCCTTGCAAAATAACATGCAAAGTGTTCTACTTGAGAAGTTTTTCTGCACAGCAAAGAGGATGTTCGTTTGTAGTTGTTTATTAATGCTCTAAGTGAAGAGAAAATGGAAAATTTCATAGCCAGTGTTTACATGTAGATACTAACAGCTAGAACTGTTAAGTATTCTTAAGATTTGCAAACCTTGGCTAATTCACCCATCAATACCTAGAGAAAGTAAAATCCTGAGTCTTTAAATAATAAAATATTTATGGTGGCACTGCATGCAGTCTTCCTGTAGTAAAGAAAATCTGATTGCAACAAAACCTACTGTCAAGCCTGACGTCCGCAATTTTTACTGAAAAGAATTACTTAAGCCCATTAATTACTAAAAGCAGGTGTAAAAAAAAAGAAAAATAAATGGTCCTTTAGTTTAACCTAAATGTTAAAGGTTTTTGACAAATTTTAAAAAGCTTTCTATTCCATAATGAGAAACTGCAAATAGAGTATCCCTTAGCTCTGCATTTTATTCATACTGTAAATTTCTAAGGAAATGCTCAATTCTAAAAATTAAATAAATATTGCTTGAATTTCTGCTAGGTAGCAGCCACCCTCTGTGATTAGCATTCTATTCACTGTTGCCTTTTTTCAGGTATTGTAATTATAGCTTGCAAACTGAGAGCACAAGATAATCATTATGTGCACATGTTTACACGTCAAGGAAAATGCTGAAATATATTTTACTGCTCCACACCGAAAGTGTGAATGATCTCACACATTTGCTATCCCACTGTATTATAGTGATACTTGGTGTGGCTGCACAGCCTCCCATCCAAACTTATTCTTGTGCAATTTCTTGAAAAATCAGATGGTACTCCTAAATACACAGGTAAGAAAAAGCCATGCTATGGATTGTTATAACTTTTTCTACATGCAGTTCTGTTTGGCTTTGAAGCAGGGGCAAATCTTTACAGTGCTAGCTGGTATTTTCAAATGCATGTAATTTGAAGCTTGGGTCTGTTTAACACACAGCAGTTGAAAGAAAAAGTGATCTCTAGAAATGCCATCCAGTTGCCCATGTCCCCATTACTGTTTGCTGACAAAATCCTAAAACACCTCGTATGTCTCAGCCTATGCATTGATTAATGCTGCCAGAATCATTAAAGAAGATGTAATTTTTCTAATCTTTAGGAAAAAAAAAAGAAAGTGGTTTGGTTTGGTTTGGTTTGGTTTGTTTACCAGTGCACTTGCAAAATATATGTGAGCAGGGCAGTCTTCTCCAAAAGTGGCTCCTAATTCTCATATTGGTTGAATACCTGTTCTGTAAAAAATCCAGTCAGGAACAGAGAGAAAACTAGGTGATTCTTTCCTTCTCACCCCTGCCCCCCTCAAAAATCAAGGAAGCCTTTATCCTCCAAAACAGAACATCTGTGCAAGAAGTAGCAGTCGGTAGTGTCAAAACATGTTTAGACCTCTGATTTTAATGGCATGAAGTGACAATTCCAGTGGCTACTCACCCGTCACTGCTCCCCACGCTCAAACAGCAACCACAATTTCTCAGCTGCAGAGCCATCTATTTTCTGGAGGGATGTGTTTATGTGTGTGGTGATTTCTTTTTCAGAGGCATATGAACACGTCTGTTTAAAGCGACCCCGGAGACGATTTGCTCTGCGGTTCTGTTTATCTCACCTGTACACTTACGCAAGGGCTGCATTCCACAATGAGCTGAGGCATCAGGGGCAAATTCACCTCAAGGAAATTTGCTGTTCTCAAAAGTGAAGATCGAGTTGATCCAAGGTAAGTAAAACTTCATTGTAGTGTTTGGCTGATATAGTTGGAAACTGGCAAATGTTTAACACCTCTGGGGCTGTCACAAATGTGCAGCCAGTGGGCTGCTGCTCTTTTTGTGGACCTTTTGTGAAGACCTTTACAGATAGCTTCTGGAAATGAAGGCACTTACACTATTAGAATAGCAGGTTTAATGGTTTGGGAAATACTTTTAACTAATGTTCCCGCTGGCAAATTGACTATCCATTTCTTCTCAAAGATGTCTAAGATGTAAATGGTCTTTTTTTCTGAGTGTGGAGGTTGTGTGTTGAAACCTGCTGTTCAACAATCCCAGCTGCATGCATGTTATTATCTCAGCACTGATTACAAGTTTCCATTGACCACAAGCTGCCTGTTTGCCTGTCTAGATGTTGTGATTAGTGTACAATCAATCTTTAATCCAATCAGAAATCTCTGTCTGCAGCTGATAAAGGTCTCGGCAGGGCACTGATGAGGCTGGAGCCCTGGTATCTCTAAGGGACACCTGCAGCATGTGAGGTGCAGAAGCTAAGCAGGCTGATCTAAGAGAAAGGAATTAAGGCGGCCTGCAAAGAATCTGATAAACAGCATTCAAACAGAACGAACCAGGCAGCTTAAGTGTGGGGCTCATCAGCCTCACAGACCCTGGAGTGCTGCTGTTCTAAATCCTAACACGTGGAGAAGATCATATTTTAGCTCAGGAAGACCATTCAAGACAGAAGATTTAGTTTCTGGTCATTAAAAGAAGACGCCAACAAATAATTTATCTCATTGTATGATTTTCTCCAGTGCATGAATTCCTCTGTACTACAGCTTTGTACTTCGTCTGTTTTTCTTCACAGGAGTCTGGAATGGCATATAGCTGTGACTTTCCAAATTGTAGTGCAAAGAAATAATTGCCTGTTCTTTGCGTCTTCTTTTTTAATTCCTTGACCCAACTTTAATTTCTTTTCTCTCTTTATCTCAGTATTCTTTCCTAATTCTGCAGATGGGATACTTATAATTACGGATCATATTAAAGCTGTTAAAAAATAGCACACTATTATGTGATAAATCTGCGTGCTTTATATTAATCCTTGTTGATCTGCTTCAGGGCAAACAGTTTCTCATAACTTCCTTTCTATGATATGAACTGTTCTTATTACATTACCATTCAAAATTAGAGAGAATGAAAACTAACTGCCTTATTGAAAGCTAAAGAACTTCCAAAGTACCTCTTTTGTAACCATAAAAACATCTCTTAACTGCTTAAATGGAAACCATTGTTTTTATTTGTTGTATAATTATTTTAAACACAGTTATATGAATTATCTTTATTTCGAGAAATACAGATTATTTCCACTAACCCCATAGATTTGTTATCCTTTCTAACTCCTGGGTGAGCTATACTCCTACTTTCAAGCTTTCCAGGGCATCTGACACCCATCTGAGATACCTGCAGCAAAGCTTACATTTATCTGTATTCACAATAAGCCTAAGATCAAAAGAAATATGATTATTCTGTCTGTGAAGTCTTTTTTTCCTGTATGATCATTTCAGATTTAATAATTTCTCTGATTTCAAAGTCTCTAATCAGTAAACAATGAACAGCATCACAGTGAAATAATCTAATTGTCACAGCTCTGACTTTCAGAAAAAGCTTTCAAGACTGCTTTAAACTTGACAATTTTGGCAAATCCTATTGTTACAATGTTAAATGGCCACAGTCCATGCAAAAAGAACAACAATCGAGTACATACAGGTATTTGAAACATGCACTTCAAAGTCAGCATGGTCTACTGTTAACAGTCATATCATGCTCAGAGCACAGTTTAAGACTCATTTTGAACTAAACCAGCTTATACCCAATGATTGTGCCTTTAAAGATATATGGAAAATATCTGCTCTTCACAGAATATGACCTTCATAACTCAATTTATGGGTCATTCCCTCACTTGTGGGATATTTTCAATATCATAATTGTAAAAAGAGAAAGAAAGGAAGAAAAAATGTTCAGTTATTCATTTTGCAGGGCCTTTTTATTAAAAGCAGAAATAACATTAGATGAAAATCATTTCACTGATAATTTTAATGAAATATGAAGTGCTTTGAATATATTTTATTGCAGGCAATATAGAAAAAGGCATTGGCTGCTTAATGTGTCATTTAATGAATGGATTCCACATTGCCTTACTTTGCCACATTTGGAAGTGAAGGCCATGCAAAGATGATAGCAAGTGCTTTCAAAAGGGGGCTTCTTCCCACATTTTTAAATTATACTTCACCTAATGGAAAGTGCAAAGTATAATGCAGCAGAAATGAGGCTGAACCAAAACATTGGAGCTACATACCTTAACAAATCTCACTGAATTTCATCCTGTAAGTGCATCTCTAATATGGAAAAAAACCTGATGTTGATAATGTCCTAGCATGCTGAAGGTCAGACTGATATAAGAAGGATCCCAAAGAAACAGAAATTTAGGCTAATTTGCAATAAGCTAAGCAGTTGCTTAGTTAGCCCAGCTGAAGGTGAGGATCCAGGGTGGGAGCTCTGCCCACAGAGATGCAAAGGTCATTACAGAGAAGTCTGGGAGGTGTCATTTGTTTACACCTTCTCCAGCTGAGAGAAAACCAAATGCAATTTCCAGTGCTCCAGAAATACACCCTAATCTGCTCAATTTTGTTTTTTTACAGAGACATGAGTCTGACTCAGCAAGTTTCCAGTTATTAACCCTAAACTGCCTTTGGCTTTCTCTGGTAGCAGCTATCAGCTGCCACCTCAGGCTTTTTTCCAGTAAGATGCAGATTCATTAGTTGTGTCTAAAATGACCAAAGCATGAATGATAGCCATGCACTGGCCTTGAGGCTGGCTGGCACTGTGTGGCTGGGTCTGCAGCACCTGCCCCTGTGTCCATCCCTTCAGAGCCCAGCATCGTGCATGCATGCAGTCCTCCTGGCTGCCTAGGGGTGGGCAGCCAAGCTCCAGCTCAGAAATGCTAACACTTAAGCAGTAAGTGGCCTGGGACCCAGAGCTCGGGTTTATTAGCTGGCACTTTTATTTAGCAGTGCAGGCATACCTGTTGGTCCACTGAAAGCAGCCTTCCAGAGCCACAAACAGTGGCTTTTAAACTAGCAAAGAAAAATTGTAGGAATCCATCAGAAAACCATGCAGTAGGAAATTTTATCATGTCATTACAAGTAGGCATCTTGCTTCCTGGTCATAACACCCCATTAGGTTAGAGATTAGACTTTATATGGAAAAAAAAAAGCCAAACATGTAAAGAAGGTCTGAAGCTAGCATTACAAATGGAGGCTATTCTTCAAGCACCACAGAAACTTCCATATCAAGCATGAAGAGGATCCCACATGTATTTTTTTGTCATTTTGGAAAAAGCCCTGCAGCAGAGAGGAGGTATATCTGCTCTGTTGCACAGGACAGCATGAAATGGATGAATGGCAGGAAATCCAGAATAGAAAGAAAGGTGTCTCTGGCCTATGAATGTAAGAAGCAGAGACAGAGAGCAAATTTTCACCTTGTGATGTTTTCCACATTTACCTTTCTGATGTCCAAGCTCCGTTGCCAAGTTACTGGCTCCACATGAAAATCAATGAATGATGCAAATAGAAAAGTCTGTATGTAACAGACACTGCTTGTTAACAGGAAGAACACCTTTCTTTCAAGGCATGGTAATGAGAAGGAAAAAACCCATGTAGGAATATAATCAACCTTTTAAAATTGTTTTAAAATAGCTTTTTCTCAGCACAAGACCTGCAAGTTTAACACCATATGGTCTTAGAACCTAAGTCACTTACATGGAAGTGTCAGGTATTGTTAGAGATCACATTATCATACAGATCCACAAACAAGCAGCTGCATATTTTCTCAAATGATTATCGCTCTTGCACACCTGGTGTGTGTTATATATTAAAAATTAACAAACAAAAGTGAGAATTTTACTATACTGCCATGCTGTCATGGCAAATTGCACCATCAAAATACAATTGCACAACCCAGCTTAAGGCATCAGTATGACAAGAGAACTGCAGTATATTACTGTAGAGACAGGGATCCATTAAATAAGATGTGAAACAGGGCAGCGTGGAGCCTGGAAAACCCAGGAGTTGCTGAAGGCAATATAATAGGGCCCCATCGTCAACAGTGTCAGAAGCTGCTGATAAATCAAGACGATGAAAGAAGGAGCTTCTCAGTTAGCTTGAAGCAACAGATCCTCATTACAAACTCTCTTAAGAACAGTTCCAGCACAGTAGCAATATCTGAAACAAGACTGAAATTTATTAGAAGGTTTTTTGTGCATTAAAGTCAGGCTGTAATGTCAGAACAGCGCTTTCGAATGCTATGAAATCAAGGGGCAAATAAGGTAAACTGAGAAATTGCCAGTAATTACACTTTGTAATCTAGTGCAATTAAGAAAAATATTGTTTTGACAGTGTTTCACTTCTTAAAAATGTTTTCTTTTGGCTATCCAGTATCTGTTTGGTCTGAGCTTCTAGACAGGAATTGACATATAGGAAAAAATAAACACCGTCTCCAAAACACCCAAAATATTCAGGAGCAGTGTGACACAAAAAGACTGATCAGGTGGTATTAACTACGTCTGGCCTCTTGATCTCAAAGTTCCCTCAACTTCTACATGTTTTGTTTGGGACCTACAAGCTTACACCCAAGCTATGGGCTCTGGATGCCTCTGTTCCTCATTAGGATGCAGAAAGGAAGTGTGAGGGGATATCCATACTTTCAGGCTTAGTCTGTCACACACTAGCAGAGTCAGACCTCATCATAACTGCTGTAGAAAAGGCAGCTGGAAGACAAAAGTATAGACCTACTAGATAAGGGTCTTCACCAAAAGAGAAGAGATATACAGCACTCCAAAGACTGAGGTACACAATCTAGGTAATGGGCAGAGGTTTTTACCAAAGAGATAATAGTGCTAGAAACAAAAAAAAAAAATCACATCCATAACTCCCTCAGAACAACTTTATCTGCTGGGATGTAGATTTCCTTTCCTCTTAAGGGTCCTTCCTGAATTTTCCACAGCACCTTTACTTCAATAGGACAGGTCAGAATAAACAGTAAAGGCAGTTTTCTGAATAGTGAAAGAGATGGATCTGAAGGTCCACAGGGTCCAGATCCCAGCCCTCCATCTTCCACGGTTAGAATAAAAACAATCACAAAAATACCCTGTTGAATTCTCATCCCAGGAAGTCAACTATCTTCAAATGAAAAATGAAATCTGAAACATAAGCAGAATAATATAATGGAAGGAAAGCAAGTGGAACTACAAGACCCAAGAACCACTCCTTATTCCACCCTCCAACTTTCTCATTGGCACTATTCCAATTTGGAAATCTCTGAAGATGACAAAGGCACTTCTGGAGCACTGCAACTTAAATTCCAAACCATTTAGGGCTTCACAAAAGTATGACATGAAAAAAGTACCATAAATCTGTACCATAAAATACAAAATGTTGCTAGTGTGAGGTCTGAGATGACAGATATATTCATAACTATACATAATAATACATAAAATACACAAAATAAGAACAAAACTTGCTTACAGTTTCCTGTATTAGAGCAAGTCTTAAGTTTAACTTCTACAATGAATTTTTTAACTTAGGGTATCAAATTTTTAAATGGCCATTGTGAGAAGTTTTAAACTCTTAAATAGAGATCCCCTCTCTAAAGCTTAGTCTAATATTTTTTTCATAGGAATTTATAGCAATTTCATGTTAAAATTAAAGCTAAGTTTTTGCAATGAATCTGACTGAAACTGGTAAGAATGAATTATAAATCCACATGACAGGGAAATACAAAGCAATAGACTAAATTCAAATCCTCTGCTATTCTGAGTTACTTACCGATAATGTTCATATGGGGCTCCGTTGAGCCTACACCGTAAAAATTTGGGGCAAAATCCCACAACAGGCTTCACACAAGCTGGTAAACACCCTCACCCTCACTATATATAAATATGAGCCTAGTGGTAATAATTTGCTTTCTTTGAGTGGTCTTTAACATGAAGGATTAGCCTCAAGCTCCCACAGCTATGCATTTCCAAGGATTTGTGAGTTTGTCGTAAGCGTTATGTGGTAAATATAAAATAAAGGTAACACAGAAAATATCCCATAGATATTCTCTTGAACATATCTCTTACTCTAAATCTTGAAATGGTTCAGAATTTAGCAAGCAGCAAATAAATTCCCATTTTGATTGTACTTAAACTAGAGCTACTGCCAAAAGGCTTAATTCAAAATATCGAGGTACCACGTATGATTTTATGGGTTGGGATATACTCAAATTACAAATTAATCTGAAGAAATGTTAATATACTTTTATTTGATGTCATACCAATGCAGAAAGATATTTACTCCAGCATATTTTGTATACTCTAAAATCATGTCCTGTATTCAGCTGTTCTGTTGTTTGGCTTAGTCTGCTCTAAATGAAGTTGTTTTACCTGGTGCAGCAGCCTAAAATGCCCCTCTTCATAGTCTTAGCAAAAAAACCCCCAGCATTCTTATTATCAAAACAACCTCTAGCATTACCAAAAAAGCAAACTTTATGTATATCTTTGAAAGTGGAATAGTAAAGTATCCACAATAAGCCAGATCTCACAACCTTCACCCAGTTTTTACTCACTGCCCATAGAAATTCAAGAAAATGTGTTCTTAATTAGGAGTCTTGTAAAAACTTGTTGAGTACATTGAAAAAGATACTATTCCGAAGAGTTGACAAACAGCAGTTCTATGCTGTTAACAGAAGATGGATGCAATGCACCTTTCTGTTCCTCTCATCACACAGAAACAAGCAGCCGCAGTTCACTGTAAACTAATCTACGTGTGTAGATTGTGGTGGACAAAGAGCCTTACAAAGGCTCTGCTGATTGGAGGGCACTGAAGAGCACTACTGTTCTCTCCTCTGTTGTGAGATGTTCTTCTCTGCTGGGGACTGCATGCACTAAGTCATTTTCCTGGATACAAGCAAGAAGTTATCTTTTATCTGTGCATCATTTAACCAAGGCAAAGAGAAATATGCTGAAAACTAGGGCATGTGACCAGGAGCTTATTAGTTAAACAACAACAAAAAGGGGACAAGAACCAAGACCACCTTTCTTTATCCTTAAAAACAAATTAAAGTGACATGACCCCATGCTCTGAAATGTCATCAATCAAAAGTTGGCAACGTTTTTTGAAGTAATCATGATTATACTTACTGTGACATCTTCATTGCCTCTAGGATGCCAGAAATTCTGATGCTTTTCTAAATTGCCAATCATATAACTATTTAGAAACTTTAGGGAGGTCAGCATTAAAACAGGCTGGAAGGAGCCAAAGTAGCATATTCTTGAATTGAAAAATCTGTTCAAACTTGTGACTGCATAAAATAGTGAATTTCATTCATTCACGAGGACTCAGAATTTCTCTAAGAGAAACAGCCTTGTAGATAGATGTAAACACCATCATAAGGACAATAATCTGGTTTGAACTCCTCACACCACTAACCTTGATAATATGCCAATATTCACATACAAATAAAATTTTTTTGTTCCATAAAAGTTTTAAGTATCAGTGCACGAGACCATTCTTTTGAAAATTACTTTCATGGTTTATAAAGGTGAAACTTTGGAAAATACAATGACCAACATCTTTTATTACATTGTTGCTGTATTTGAACTGCAGCTTTTTAGATTTCAAAGTCAGTAGAAGATGATTTTCTGCGAATCCAACCTGTTTTGTCATTTTGCCACCTTTATTTTAAAGTGATAGCGGTGTTAAATACACAGAATTCTGAAGCAAAGAGATGCGTTTACCACAGCCCATCTCTGTATAAGCCAGCAGAGGTCTTTCATATAACACTAGGATTTTCTCTTTAATTTTGGTGGATCAAGATGAAGACCAAATATTTTTACCAGACACTATCCAGGCAGACCAGTCTCTCAAGGTACTAACAGCACAACGTGTACATTTCCTTTCTCTCCTTTCTAGAATTCAAGAGGAAACTTCAGCACACAATTGTTCTGAAGAGCAGTAGCTGATGCCTTGCAAAGGCTGGAACAGGTAAAAAAAGTAAAAATGCTATCATATGGTATAGCTGCATTGCTGTAGTTATCTGTGACACCAGAAAAAGCAGTCATATATCTAATCAGATTTTCTGTACTTCTACAGTATAATTTTCTACGCTTAGACAGATGTATCAGAACAAAAGAGACAGGCAGCAACTGTAAAATAAAATTCAGGTTCTTCTCATACCAGTGCCCAACTGACTGCTACACACTGACTTATCAGAGGAACCAGAGAAAGATGTGTCACATATGTACATCCCATTCTGAGCAGCAGTCAGTTAGCTGTGATAGATAAACAGAAATGAAACATCACCAGGGAGAGCTGAGGTAAACCTTGCACTCAAATTAATAGGATCATGCCGTGCTGTTGTTACATGCTAAACTTAGAAAGACTGGCTGTGAGATTCTCAGAATGTCAGGAACATCAGTCAGCACAAGCTGAATGATGGTGGTGCTCCATCCATAAAGATCTATTTGAAAGACACTTGATGTGACTTTGTCACAGCCCTCTGTGCTATGGGCTCGGGAGAAGCCTACTACCCCCTGCTACAGCCAAGGAATGTGCAACCCGTAGCAGCTTCATCATAATTTCCTACCAGAAAGGCTTGCTTGCAGCTTGTTCTTTGGCAAAAATAAAAGACTTGGTCAAGTTGGAGACCACGAACAGCAAAGAAAAGAGCTGGGGAGGGAAGTGGAGAAGAGAAGCCTGGAATTCAGGCAGAAATGCAAGGGGTGGCAGAAGGAAGTGGGAAGAAAGGGCACTTGCATGGGAGGGAGGAAGAGGCTGGGAGGGCAAGATAGGGCGTAGTCAGATTGCAGGAGCAGGATCAGAGTGCAGGTAAATGTGGGCTAAGGATGGCTCTCGCACCGGACTGTGAGCTGTGTAACAGCTGTGTGGGAAGTATGGACTGTGGACTGGATGAATGGGTGTGCTAGCAGAGAGAGCAGTAGCAAATGGGAGAGGGGAGGAGAAACACTGGTGTGAAGATGAGAAAGAGGTTTGGGATGAGAATAGATAAAAATTTCTGTGTTGAGGGGAACGAGATCAATGTTATGGGACAGGAAGACGTGGAAGTCATGTCAAAATCATCAGAAGAAGGTGAGGATTAGAGAGAATGAAGTGCAAGAAGTTGCGGTGTGTGATGTTCCCAGGCCTACAGGAGCTACAAAATGTGTCATATTCCCACAAAAACAAGTGTGTCTGATTTTTCTTTGCCCAGACAGCTCCAATCTGCTCATCTTGCACACATGACTCGCTTCAAACTCACAGTATCTCCAGAAGTGCAGATGGTCCTGTAAGTAATTGGGGATCCCTACAGAGTGAATGCTAATGGAAAAATACCCCACTTTTATCCTTTTTCTTGAACCATGCAAAGTATTCTTTACCACCTAATCCTGCATTCAACCTGTTACTTACAGTAATATTGCAGTAAAACACCTATGACTGGAGACATCTGACTGTCAAGTTGTGTTTAACATGTTTAATGAAAATTTAATGTTCCTACAATTGATTTTTCTCTAAGTGGCACTGAATTACTTATGAATAACCTCATCTCTACTTAAACAAAACATGCTCCTCTAATGAGATACAGCTAAATGAAGATCAAAATGATCTATAATGCAGCATATGCTTGGCAACACTCTGAATAAAGATCCTTCACATTTTGGGGACAGACGAGCTCTAGAAGAGATGGGTGAGAGAGAAGGAAGATGAAAGTGGCTTCCATCTTTAAGAGTGGAAAAGGCAAGTGGATGGGCTCAAAATGAAACCCTTTGCAAGTGGTCATGCTAGAACTGGGAACTGCTTTCCCTTGTGCTTCCTCTTCCTTCTCCCACCTGCATCTTCTCTTCTCCAGCATCCTTGTTCTTTCTCTTAATTCTTTTTTCCTGAATAATCCCAGAATGAATGAAAGAGTCAAAACATTGGATCTACTCCTTTGGAAAGAGAGGCTGTACCTGTTCCCATGCCTTCCATTCATGATTTTTTTTTACACGACTCTGCAGTGAAGTACCTACTTCACATGGTGGAAAGGAGATCCACCAAATATATCAAAGGATGGGGTATCCCTGACTTGCACTGATAAATACCTTGTATTCTCAGCCCTTTACAGGCAAAAGGGGAAAAAGCCCCAACCCTTCCTAAGGGCTTTAATTCTCATGAAGACATGGATTCTACATCCTCAAGGGGTTTGGAGGCACCGAGGACAATTTGGTATTGATTCCATTAAAGTTGCTTCCTAGGCATGATTTCTATTAGAAAGATGAGTTAATCTAAGGATATATAACAATGAAGAAATAAATTGCTCTTTGAGTCTTCCTGAAGCTGTTGATTCCCACCACTGGGAGCTGCTGCCACATCCTTGCTGTACTGCATGGCCATGGGAGGATCACTTCATGACAGTATTAAAGTAGTCATTTTGGAGCATACCAGAGAGATGCCAGTTGGTTAAAGTACTAAAATGAAGGTTTGCTTTAAGGAAGGTTATTAGGAAACACCAATCTGAATGCTAAATATGAAGATGGAACAAAAACTAGAAATAGTGCATTTATAGTAAAAAGTAAGACAAAGCTAAGTCAATCAGACAATAAGCATCATTAGAGCAGAAATTAATATGCACACAGAGTGCTTTTGAGAGAGCTGTTTACATTTTTCATAATGAGCTAGTTTCAGAAGATGAAGCAGGACTTTCATGGCTGGATTAATTAGGGTTCACTTTACACAGGAAAGCAAAAGCCAGCAGTTAGCGTAATACACCCAGAGAACTGGCAATCACTGAGCAAATTCCTCCCCTGTGACATCCCATTCTCCGGTAGTGTCGCTGATCACTCATGATGCACAAAGTAGCACAACTGTGCCAGACACTTCAGAAGTGGCTCAAGTAACTCAGGTTTCAGTTAAGTACTCACCTGTGTATCAACTAATGAAAAAGGGAAGAGTGTTGAAGAATAAAAAAAAAAAAATTAAATGAAAAATTTCTTACAAAAATTGTGTTTCCCATGTAGAGCGGAACAGAACTGCATCATATTTTTCAAAACCATCAGCCTTAAATTCTGGTATGTGAAGGTAGAACTCTGATCTGTGATTTCTGCACCACTGAATATCAATACATTATATATTGACTAATTAAACTTCCTCACACTTGTCTTTCTGACAATCTTATAAAACAATAATTCCCTGAAGAGTGATGCTTTAGTGATTATCAGAGATAAAACCAGAACTTTATTTGTTCTAACAGTAGATTACAGAAACAGAAAACAAGGATATAGAGATTTCATTGAAGAAGAAAAAGTCAAAGTGCTTTCCAGGACAGCTATGCTGACATTTAAATATATCAATATGCATTTTACAATACAAACATTTTGCAAAATGTAAAAATTTAACATTAAAATTGTAATTATAGAATTGATTCAAAATTTTCCTACTATCTCAGATAACATGTAGGATGGAATGCAACATAAGAAAAAAAGAATGAAAGAATAGTGGTTTTTTGAAATGTATCTATGAAAAGGCATTTTATTACAAAATAATGCTATGAAAAAGCTGGCAGAGTATCTTTAACAGAAAATCTTTACTGCAAATTCAACATATCTGTGGTACCATGTCTGTGGCACCACTGTTCAGAATGACATGTCCAAGAAACAAAACTTCTATAGCAGTTAGCATAACAAATATATTTGTCTAGTCAATCAGGGACACAATGGTTTCTCATTGGAGAGTGGGAACTGCAACCCAGGAAACATCTCCAACTTAAAGGCTCTATACATTAAGTTCAGCTTTTTGAACTGGCACTCTGTGGTCTGAACAACAGGTTACAAACAAAAACTTTATTGAGGCAGTATTATTCCATGGACAACTGTTTGGGCAAGGACAGCCATTGCTGTCAAAATCAGTAAAAAACTACTACCCATGATTTCAGGTAATAATTTTTTAAGGGAGAATCTCTACTGCAGAAGTGCAAAGTGAATTTTTATGCCAAATTAAAACACTGCACTATTCCAAATACTAACCTAGAGTCTGTAAAAGCAGTTTTGATTTTCTCTTCTGCAAACACTTCATGTACCATCTTGGGGACAAGTAATGTTCTCCCTGATGAACTTCTTTCAGTCCTCAAATGTAAAACGGAATAGTGTTATGTATCAGCCCTCTGAAACACCAACATTTAATAGTGTAAGGAAGTAAACACAACAATAAAGGAATAAGGACAGGTTTCCCACTTCAATATCTTAGTAGGTTTAACTAATTCTATCTATAGCCTAATTATTATTACTTTAACCAAAGGAAATTAAATTCATACCATGTGAAGTTTTCATCAGATAAAGTACAGGATAAGAATTTTAATGCTTCAGTGAAGGATGAGGAACTTTAAAGCTTGTTCACTGAGTCATAGCTATAAAACCAGAAATTTAGTAAATTTTGGCTATTAAAAATCACAAAATCACAGAACGAGCTGAGTTGGAAGCGACCCACCAGGATCATTGAGTCCAACTCCTGGCCCTGCTCAGGACCATCCCCAGGAGTCACACCGTGTGCCTGAGAGCATTGTCCAAACACATCTGGAACTCTGTCAGGCTGGAGCTGTGACCACTTCCCTTCCTGCTCCTCATGTGGCTTCCCCTCAAGGCTCTTCACCATCTTTGTTGCTCTCCTTGGGACACTCTCTCGTAGTTTAATGTCTTTTTCATATTGTGGAGCTCAAAACTGCCCCCAGGACAGTGTTGGTCATCCTGGCTGCCAGGGCACTGCTGACTCAAATTCAACTTTCCATTGACCAGGACCCCAAGTTCCGTTTCTGTGGTCCTGCTTTCCAACCTCTCGTTCCCTGATCTGCCTGTACATCCAAGTTTGCCTCATCCAGATGCAGGATCTGGCACTTTCCCTTGCTGAACTTCATACTGTTGGTGATTGCCCAATCCTCTAATTTTTTGAGGTATTGGACCACAGAGGTGTCTTCCATGAAAAATGAAAGATCTGTGCCCCAACATGTTTCAAAACTACGTGAAAAAATATGCAAAAAGAAAAAAGGATTGGTTTTTGTTAGCATGAAAAATATGGGATGGATTAGATTGATCAGCTTTGACTTCTGTTTTAGAATGCTGTCTTCACAATAAGCATTGACAAGAATCACAAAGAGACGTTGGAGAAAATGATCAAAGCTGTTTTGTGAAAGGGTGGTTGCCAGAACAGAATCTAGAAGAGATGAAGCATTCCTCAAAACTTTGACAGAAAGTAAGAATTTTGTTATGGACAGTTCTGTAGGCAGTCACACATGCGTGGGAGACTGTCACCAACTGTACTTTTCACCACATCTCTTCCGTAGTAGCAGGAGGGAACAGTAATTTCCTTTAATTAGACTCTTAAAAGTTTTAGGCAGACTTTTGCCACATTTCAAGAAAACCAACAGGAACATCCTGTGCTGTTCACTGACTGTAACCAACTCATCTTTATACACATATACAACTCTCTCTATGTTAGAAACCAGTAGGGAAATAGTGTTAATTCAGGAGTTCTGTGTGCAGAAGCTAAAACAAAAACATCAGGCAAAGCAACTTCTCTTTCTAACGGCATAGAGCAGCAAGGCATCAACCCCTCCTTTTCTTGTAAAGAACAAAGAATCCTGCAAAGTATGTAAACCTTTCTCCTGATCGTAGAGTGGTAACAGACTAAAAAACATCTGTTGTTTGGGTTTTTGTTTAGTGGAAAGGTAATTTTCACTTCATGGGCAGAACTCTTCATCCAGGTCCCAGAATGAAAATACTCCTGCTTCACATGCAAATTGGATAATCCTAGACACCAGATTAACAAAGCCACAGTGTTAAGTCAAGCAGGAAATGGGTTTATAGTTCTGAGGTCGTTGTTTGAATGAAAGATTTCAGCAATGCAAGTAGAGAAGAAATTTTGGGATGAGTGTATGTTACACACCGATGTCCCAACACACAACCCCAGGCTTTGCTGAGAGCTACAGCTTGTACAAACACCAACAGCCTGCAGTTGCATTCGCTGTGAACATCTTCCATGTGTACACAGGACTGCTCTCTCCACTGCTGTGATGTGCAAACATCAACAATTTGACAAACAAAGCTCTTAATTACGAAAAATCAGGGCATTTGATATCATAAACAGAACTACAGAATTCCTCTTCATATGATAAAAACAGAAATTAAGCAAACATTATGGAATAAATAGTACTTAGTGCAAAATTTTCATTTAATAAGAAGGGTTTTAAAGTTGAATGCTTGGAAATTTGTCATTCTAGACTGAGTGATGCCGTGCAGTCTTTTTTCCTCTGTAAACAGTGTGGGAATCATCTTGCAAAGGATTGAGGGACAAAAGGACAAATTATATAGCATTAGACCAAAGAATGAATGGGCCAGCAGCCATCATGTTTTTACAGAGTAAACCTTGTTATGCACCTTTTTTCTTCTTCCATTCTTTCTTCTTCTTCTTAATTAAAACTTACTTGAACACAGGTCACTTTCCTGTATGGTTTAGTTCTTATAATGTTAAAAACAGAGTAAATAATTGAAAAACATTGAACAGAACAGGGACAGTTGAAGGACTCACCTTTCAGGTAATATATTCTGCCAGCACCTGTGCCTGCCACCTCTGCCTTACGTATGCTCTGCAGCTTGCAGTCAGCCTTACAGAATGTCTGCCACGGCTCTGCAAACAGTCTGAGCCAGTCCTGAGATCACTGAGGCCTGCAGGTAGTCAGGTAGTCATGGGATGGAAATGGTAAACTGCTGTTCTAGTTCTTGGGACATAGAAATGTGACACCAAATCAATGTTCTGCTCCCCTCCTTACAGCACCTCCTCTCACATCTCCTGTTGTCTTCATTCTGCCCTGTCAAGAAAACCTTGCTGTTATGTTCCAAAAGCACTAACTCTTTTTTTTTTTTGGGGATATGTTTCTTCAGTTTTCTTTGTATGTATCCATAGATGCACCAAAAGAACAGCATCACTTTTGCTCCCAGTGCCTGGCAAGGGTTGGACTGAGGGACTACAAAAGGAATGCTGAAAAACCTTGGTCTTCCTTCACGGTTTAGGAAGCAGTCAAATGCTCAAGCTGCCCCAGTGGGACAGAAATATATCACATGCTAGCTGAAACATGTAATGCAAGAGAAAATTGGGAAATTTTACCAGTCCATTCATCAGTGAGGATGAAAAGACACAGGGGACAGAGTTGTTTCAGAATTAATGCAGAGGTTGTACACATTTTACAGCAAGTATTCACTGAGACTCCTACTAGGCCTCAAGTTAGAATTATAATGTGAAACCAGACACAAAACCCCATCTTTTCATGTTTTGTCTTTATGTTACAATACAAGAAGTCCCTTGCTACAGCCAGTGAGGTTGTATCATTACAGCTTTTGTCTGGACACAAAGGACATTCTCCATATCCTCCACTTCAGAAGAGTTTTGTTTTGGAGAATGAAAGAGACCAGAAACCACAGGCAGGACTTGTGAGCAGACCTTTGTGCTGGAAACCATGTTAGGACTGGGATTTACAGCACAGCACAGCACTTTTTATTAAGAATGTCCCAGTGCTACTGGCCCTGGCATTGAAGAGGCAGTTTCTTCCCTCGGTGTGCACAACTCATTTGTAGCCTTGAGTGTCCTTGCAGCTTTGGGTGGTCAGGTTCCATCTGGTTAGCAGAGTCTGAGGTGTCATGTGGTTTATAAAATAATAAGGATTTTAGGTGTGAAAAGGTGCCAAACCAGTATTCCTTGTACTGGCGGTTCTGGTCTTCCTATCCCAGCTTCTTTCTCTCTTGGGAAAGAAACATAGTTCAGAAACTCAGCAGTGAAAACACTAGAAGGAAACATCAGTCCTGAATAAAATAATATAGTGAAGTTGAACAGAAAGAAAATCAGTGGAGAAACCATCCTATGAAGAAGAAATAATGGAAAACAATCTCCATAGAATGATATCAAGATGGAGAGAAGGAAAGAGATGCAGACTCTTCAGGACTAAGTCAAAGATTAACCTGGGGGGGTGTACAGCAGGCTGCAATGGGAAATCCAGTTGACATCTCTTCATGTGATGCCCCTATATTGACAATCATGATAGCTTTGCAGACTACCTAATGGTTACTATCACCAATCAAACAGAGTCTGTCTGTCTTTGGCCTGACAGGACAAACATACAAATCTGGGCTGACTAATACATTCAAATTCTTACAGACAGTAAAAATTGTCTTGCATTTTAATGGCTAAAGCTCCAAATTACATTTGGGAACAAGCACTATTACATGACCAGGGATGCAGAGAGATGGTAGACAATCAGAGCTGATAAAGTTTTCTGATTTCATGTGGTTAAAACCATGATTCTTTAAAACACAGGATAGGAGACCTCTATCTCCTCTGCCTTTTCGTTCAGGTTACTTCCCTGAATAGAAGAAGAGGTCATAATGTTCTCCAGAAAGAGCTCTTTCACAGAAAATCAGCAAGGAAGGGTGATTGGGGACCAGCAACCAATCAGTGTGTGTTGGTCCTGAATATGACTGGTTTCTAGGATCTATAACTTCCTCATGGGCCACCTGTTTTAGTCCAGGTTTTGTGGTCGTGTCACTGAGCTGCAAAATGCAGTGTCTCTGATGCAGAAGTGACTTCACCTTGCCTCTGCCTGAAATTGCAGCTGCATGAAGTTATTTCAGCAGAGGAAATCTTGATCCCAAACTTCCCTAAATACGGCATTCCAAATCTGACTCTCAGATTTTCGTACAGGAGGCAAAACCCAGAATTCTTTACATAATTTAACAAGGGACAGGTTTTCAAAGATTCACAGAATGAGTTGGAAGGCACCCATAAGGATCATTGACTCCAGCTCTTAAATGGCCCATACAGGGATTGAATCTACAATCTTGGTGTTATTAGCACCATCCTCTAACCAGCTGAGCTAATCTCAGGGTCATTTGCCTGTTTCCAAATTCCACTGGCAAAAGAACTGCAGTCACAGGATATATCTTCCTTTTCTGAGAGCATTGAATACACTATGTATTTTAAGTAGGTGCTGCAAAGTGACTAGTTTTTCATTTGGAAAGTTCTCAGTGTTTGCTGATATTTGCTAATTAGGCCTGCTACTTTGTCAATCGCACCAGCAATTTCTGAGCTGCATGATCTGCTTCAGTCAATCCTGTAGACAGGAATTGTAACAGAAGTGTTTTCTGGAATAAAACAGAGGGCTGAAAGACAAAATGACAATAAGCCACATAATCCTTCCCAAATGATGCCTGTCCCACCTGCCTGAATCCCATGCCAGCATACCTCTGGGACTCCTCTGTATCCCAAATGCCACCTTCTTCAGCAGAGTGGGAAGGACAGAGGGAAACTGGATGCAGTTGTGAGCCGAATTTTAGGCTGTGGTGACAACAAGCTCACAGCCCTTGTTGCAAACCATACTTG
This sequence comes from Struthidea cinerea, assembly GCA_013397865.1. Lineage (NCBI taxonomy): Eukaryota > Metazoa > Chordata > Aves > Passeriformes > Corcoracidae > Struthidea > Struthidea cinerea. The sequence goes on along the minus strand of VZTI01005695.1, from coordinate 228,942 downwards.
TAATGCAAATGCACCAGATGCTTACAAAATGAGAGCCTCCTGCTGTATATTCAAAACCCAAAACTGAAATTGAAAAACGCTGTTAAGATGCCTGTACATAAATATGGGGAATATGTTCAAATAAAAATTGCTCAAATTCCAGAGAGGTTTCTATTTCATCAATAATTCATGAATTTGTAAATTCATGAATTTGTAATACTTAAATGCTTCCTTGAAACTAAGTAGCTTTCATGTCTCTAGTTAAATATAGTGAGTGCAGGTTAATGCAGAGCTCTCTGGGAGTCTATATTGACCCTTATTTCTTTATAATTGCTGCATATTTATAGAAGAACAGCTGAACTACATCTTTCAATGTTGATTTGAAGCTTTGGAACCACAGTATAGCTTTTGGATTTAAATCCTCAGATGATGCCCATAATATAGTGGGTGAAATGTCAGGGGGGAAATGAAAAACTTATGACAGAAAAAGGGATTTGTTAAAGAATTGGAGAGGATAAAATGTGCAACATCGTTCAGAATGAGGTCCTTGTCTTCTGCGAATTGAAGCTGGCTGGAGAAAGGCAATTAATTATCGAGCAAATTGGAATCTTTTGAGCAATGCTTAACTTGCCTCTGAATTACACCAGAAAAAAGGAAAAGCAGTCCCAGGAATCTATCTGGCATCAGATGGTGCTGCTCACTGTGAAAGCCTGAAAGCTTTACGAGACTTTTGGTGATGTGACAACACCAGAAATATCCTGCCAGTCATTTTTATACAGACTGTGGTTTTGCCTTTCTGTCAGCTGCCATGACCGGTTTGATTTTGTTCTTACCTTGAATTTTGCATTTCAAATAGTAAAGGGGATCAATCCTGCAGGCACTTCTGTGGGAATCTTGCAAATTCTAGAGGAGAAAGTAAGCTCAAAGCTAAGCAAGCATGATGTAAGCCTGGGCGGGCACAAAGTCAAATACTAAAGCACCTGATGGGGTTGGCTTCATGGAGGAGTAGAACCCACATGACACATAGACCTCCTGTGGTAACAGGGCTTGTGTCAGACTCAACTGCCTTCAGCTTCCCTGTTACTTTCGTCATGTCATCTGACATGAGGTCAGATCTTTAGCTGGTAAAAGTTTCTGCATCTCCCATGAAATTCACAGAGCAACGCCATCATCTTCTGCTGAACTACAGATTATAGATTTGGTTGCTGTCCTCAGTTGGAGAGAAGAAACACAAACACATAAAATTTCCATTTTTATTATCCTTTCACTGAAGATTTCAGTGAAATGCAATCTTACAGTGGCTATGTGATGGCATCTTAAGAGCTTGCTAAGCCTGCAGATATGCTACAAAACACTTGCAGTGGAAAAATAGTATTAAGTTATTCTCATAAAATCTTGCAATTCTGCTTCTGCATCTTGGTCCAACAAAATTTCTATTCTTTAGATAATGGTGATGCAGTTTGGACAGGTTCAGATACTTTGAGTTGCACTGATGCCCCTGAACACTGACATAGTCCTGCAGGTTTCCCAAGGTGTTGGGAACGTGAACAGATGTTCTTCATTCTGGTAAAGTACTTCTTGTTGAGCTGGTTTCAGTAGATCTTCTCCCTACTCGAAAAATATATCTGAATTCAAGAGGCCTCTTCCATATTTCTGGTTCAGTTTCGCTGTGTTATACTTACAAAAAAAGAAAATTGAAAATGGAAACCTATTTATAATGACTAAAAATTAAAAACCGGTAATATTGGAGTGTCCTTGCTTGTCTGAATTTTTGTCAGATCAAGACTGGTGTTAGTGACTGTGCTAAGTCCTCAGGGTGACAGAATCACTCAGTTTTATTTCATGGTTTTCAAGCTTTAAGAACTTTTAATCTGACAAGAGACACTGAAGCCCATTGGAAGAGTTAGAAGAGATTTTTGCAAATCCAGAGAAATTTAATCTGTCACTTTGATTTTTAGAAGCAATTAAAGAATATATGCAGTAAAAAACTCTTAAACAAGCCACATAGCAAATTTACTATGGAGGAATTTGTGGAATTCTCATTGCTCTAATTTTTCTCCAGTTGTGATTTGTAGTGTACTACTTTCAGGTTTTGGACATGAAAAATAACATAGGTATTGGTCTTATAGAATGGACAGGAGATTTGTTCGTTGTGTGCACATATGTGCATAATTAATTTCCCAAGAAATTGGGAAATGTGTTGTCAACTCATCATCCTCAGCATTCTGTTATCTTAGACTGCTGGTGAAATATTTCAAACAGAAACCAGGTATTTTTTTTTTTTTTTACAAGATTAAAAATGCTTAAGACATCAAGTATTACCTTATTTTTTAAAATGTTTTACTTTGGATAACGAAAATCCATAGACATTTCATATCAGTTACACCAAACCTAAAAGCAATTTATTAAACAAAATAATTAAATACATATAAGTGCTTACATAGGAAGTCTTATGACACTTGGTTGTACTTGCTTTTCTGTATCAATTTTCTCATATTTAATAAGAATTGCAATCTTACTGCAGGCTTTCAAGCATTGAAGGTCTCTTCTCTCTCTGATTTCAGAGAGATTTTAGGAACTTAACTTAAGAAGAACTTAACTTCACTGACATTTTCATTACATTCCATTATAAGGGTGTAAAAATTATGGGAAGAAAGAGCAGACAAACTGTCAACACAATCAAATAGTCCTTATTCTTCCAGAAGCCAGGCTAAAACCAAAATCAGTCAAACAGAAAATCCAGAGGCAAAACTGTAATACCAAATCAAAGTTTCAGAATCTACGCAACAGAAATAAAGGGGTAAATTGCTCCTGTAATTTACCCAGCCTACCAAAGGAAATTTTATTCCAATAGTGGTTTTGTCTTTGTTACTCCCTCACTATTATTTGATCTTTGTATAACTTAATTTGACTAATTCTCCAGTGATACCATATCTGACATTTTTTCACTAATGTATTTCCTGCTGAGCAGGAAGACAAGCACATTAGAACTATCAAGAAAAGAATACATCTTAAATTCTAGCCCAGGACTGCCAGCATTGCAGATTTCTGCCTGAATGCAAAATGGAGTGGCATTCTTAGAGTACTTAATTCTTTGACAACTTTGCCTCTTGCTTCAGTGACCATTACCTTCTTTCTTTCTTGAGTCTCTTGTTTATTTTGATTGGAAAAAATGGTATTTTTGAATGCACTTTAATGTACTTTACAGCCTAGAATACGTGATGCAGAATATTGGCTTAATTTTACTGTGGGATGTGCTCCAGCTGAGCTAATCACCTCAAATGCCCTTACGAAGATCTGATCAATATAGTTAAAGGAAGGTAAGGGTGATTCACCCTTTGTTAAAGTAGGTCAGATGATTCATATCTTGAAAAGTGCATCTGTTTCATGACAATAACATTCGGTGGTGATTTTTAAAGTCTGTATCTGTAATGAAATTATCTAAAATTATGTGAGAAGAATTCTACCATCTTAGGAAACTCTAAGAATGCCTTGGATGGGTTAGGTTAATCCATTTCCATGGTGCATTTATCCAGAAAACATAATTCTTAGCGTGAATTATGTATTTCAACACAGATGAGGAATTTTTCTCAAAATGCAAAATTTAGCACTTTCTCTGTGATATTGCTAATGGTGATAAGCAATTAGAGTAACCTCACCACAGATATGCAATTTGCCTATTAAATCTAGGTTTTTGGAGGCCTGGCAGGTAATGACATAATGTCTGTTGTAAAACTGGGTGATCCAAAGTCTCAAAATTATATATTTCATACTTGGATAATATATCAAATTCTATCAAAAATACCTTTCAGACACCATATAGGATGGTCCTAATGAAAGGAATCTGTAATTTTCAGTAGTGCCATCTTCACAGTAACAAGGGAGACTGACAGGTTATCTTTATGCCAACTTGGAATCCGCAAATAGATTTGCTATGAAGAGAAACTTTGGAAAAACCTAGACGTACATATTTTTCTCTGAAGATTTTTTTCCTACAGTCTTCTCAACGTGCTCTTATTCCCCAGTCGGAGGATGTAGTGGGTGTAGAGGGCACAAACAGGTTTTTTTTTGTGTTATCGAAATGTGTGTTTTATGAGAACAGATTGGTTGAAAGGAATTTGACTGCTTATGTTACTGAGTAAATACATAAAATGTAACAAAATGGCAGATGAAATCCTGTGTTCATTAATGCAAAGTAGTACATGTGGAGAAAAAAACCCAGCATTATAAATAAACACATTTTCTATATTGCAGACAGCAATGTGGGAAAAAAATGTCAGCGAAGTAGTTGACAGCTTTATGAAAAATAACAGCTCCATACTGAACAAGCAGTCAAAAGAGCAAAACAAATGTTAGGAATTGTTAAGAGGCACCAAACAAACATGACCACCACACAAACTGTGAAATATTATTATGCCACATGCAGCTCAATGGTTTGCCTGCTCTATGAGTATCTGAGTACAGTTCTGGTGTCCTTTATCACTAAAAACGTACAGGGATCTACAAAGAGTAGATGGAAAGGAGACGGATGAGATCAGCTGTAAGGAATGGCTTATGTTGATTAGCGCTCTCTGTATAGGAAAAAGATGATTAAGACAGAGATCAATAAAGTAATGAATTATTCATAAGTTACAGGAACAGAAAACATTTATTCATTGCTACAGGAAAGACCTAAAGGAGGTTCAAGTGCAATGAGCAGGTAGCAATCGCAAAGCAAACAGAAAGTACTTTTTCACAGTGCATGATAAAACCATGGAATCATTACCATGGGAATGCCATATCATTGCCATATCATACAATCAGCCAGATTGGAAGAGACCTCGAAAGACCATCTGGTCCAGCCTTTTGTAGGAAAGAGAGACTTTGTGAGATTATCTGGCACCCTGTCCAATTGCATACTGAAAACCTCCTGGAGATATTCCAGGGAATGATTGTTCTCACTGTAAAAAAAATAAAAATCTTTCTTATATTGAGTTGAAACCTCTCCTGGTGTAACTTGTCTTCTCCATGTGGGTACTTACAAAGAAAGAGCCTCCATCCTACTTGTAGCCACCATTTAAATACTGGAAGACTTTGATAAGGTGCCCATAAGCCTTCTCTTCTGCATGGAGAAAAAAATTTGTCTCCTTCAGTCTTGCCTTGTAGGACAGATTCTCCAGACCTCTGCTAAACATTGTGGCCCTCCTTTGGTTCTTTAACAGTCTGTCCATGTCTTTCTTGATGTCTGGGGACTGGAACTGCAAACAGCACTCCAGGTGTTGCCTGATTGGGATTATCACAGTTCTGTCTCTATTTTTAATGCCCCTGTGGCTGCAGCTTAGGTTCTGATTGATTTGTTGATGCTATATTTAATACTAAAGCAAAAAATGGGTTAAAAAAGTGGGTATTGGGTTTGTATGTCCAGGTTTTGGTAGCAGTGCCCTAACAGGGTGCCTTCTGTGAGAAGTTCCCCTGTGTCCAACAGAGCCAATGCCAGCTGGCTCCAAGGTGGATCAGCTGCTGGCCAAGAAAGGCCGAGCTCATCAATGGCAGTGGTAGCATCTCTGGGATAACATATTTAAGCAGGGGGAAAAATATCCCTGTGCAGATGCAGCTGTAGTGAGAAGAGTGACAATATAGTAAAGAATCAGCACCAGGGTCAGTGCAGAAGGAGGGGCAGGAGGTGCTCCAGGTGCCAGAGCTGAGATTCCCTTGCAGCTCATGTTGAAGACCATGGTGACCACCTGGTGTCCAGCTACAGTCAAGCCACCCCACCCTCCTTCATCCATACATTATGATTATTTATATAGGGACATATATAGTGACTTGACAGGGTGATGTAAATGATTGGAGCTTTCCAGCACTTGTTCATTCAGATCTTGCCAACTTCAGAATTTCATGAACACTGTGGTTCTTGGATGATTGTTCAGTGCTCTGCACTCAGTATTTTGGTATTCCCAGTACCGTTCCTGAATTACAAGTAACAAAAGACAGCAGATCAACATTATGAGGTGTCACAAGTGAAGATAAGCTTTATACTTATATTAGAACAGCAGAAAAGACAAATACTGAAAAAATTTCTGTTCCACCTCAAACAATCATCTCTCTTACAGTCAAAAGTAAAAGATATTGAAGAGAAGTGCTAAAAAATCAACAGTCATGAGGGACATGAAAACCATGCAGGGGTTAAGTGCTCAAGACTATACACGCTCCTGTATTGATTGCTAAAAAGTACTGAATCCTTAAGTGATGAATCAACTCAAATTGTAAAAAAAGGCCTTAGTTGATGGGAATAAGTCCCCAGACTCACAGATAGTGAGAAATAACAAGCTCTTAGGCAGGGATGAATAGAGTCCACAGCAGATGATTCCCATTCTGTCCCTTGAAGGCAGATTGTCTAGAATTACTCCATCTCAGCGCATTTTCCAATACAAAGACTCCCTTCCACTGTCCTGAATTCTTGGAAGCTCACTTCCTTTACTGTGCTTTTTGTGGAACAAGAAGGATTTGGACCTGTACTTGTCACTACTTCCAGGAAGCACAAACCCAGGGGAGTTTTTCTGCCATGCCAGCAGCAGAAAACTCTTGCCTGGGAAGAGTGGCAGGGTTGGTAAGTGAAAGATGAGGTCTCTTTGCCTTCAAAGAGAAAAGGCACAGGTTTTCCATGCCCTGAGATCATTTCAATGCCTCAGCTCTCTGGAGAAAAGGCCTTTTCCTTTACGTCAAATAACAAAGTTGGGCATTTTCATTGTCCAGCCTTACAACACAATAGCTCCCTCACAGGCACTCAAAATGCCATCCACATGAACTGTTCTTGCTGCAGGACTAAGTTACTACAGTTACTATTCAGCATGGCTTCAATAATTTATGGTCATAAGGAGCTGAATGAACTTGATTTTCTTAAAATATCCTGCAGCACTGGACACAACAATGAAGACCTTCAACTCGAAGGGCTTGTACCATTAAACCAAACCTAGTAATGAAGAGCTGTGCTCTGGGGATTAGAGCTGGATGCTCAAGGGGTACATGATACTGCTGCCTTAACAGCCTCTCTGTTGAAAGTAATGAAATTGGCAGCTGGAAATAGCACTTACATGGGAAAGCTGTTGCTCTTCAGGGAGAACATGGTACAGACACAGAGCTTCATATCCAGTTATGGGATCTCCTCAAGGTTTTAAAAATTGTCAAGAGGCTGTCTGGGGGAAAGGGATCACTGTGAAAGATGCCACAGCCCCTCAGATCACGTTCAGATACTCCCTGTTTGTCCAAAAAAAAAAAAAAAATCATTTGCACAATATTTTCTGGTGAAAAAGAACTGTTACCCCACATTCCTAAGGCTTCATCTATTTTGCCTATACAAGTTCCATGATTCGGTTGTGCTCAGTTCAAATGTTTGTGGTTTATTTGATTAAAACCAGAGAGTTTTTCCTGTTTTAGAGATTTCCTAACAAACTAGTTATCACAGCTAGAAATGCTCATGAAATTAGTATTTTATTATAGCTATTTTCAACTAAACAGTTTCTAATGCTCTTTCTGAGAATGACAGTGGATAATTTCTCTAAAAAATGTATCTCATCTCAGTACTTACTTGTCCCTCTTTCATTCTATTCAGGAAATTGCTGCCAAGAGTAAAAGGAGAAAAGCCTACACTAGTCTCACCTCTTATACAGAAAAACAGGTCCTTCAGCTTTGACTTAGCTGAAAGCAGTTTTTAATACTGGTAGGTCTTAAAATCAAGGGAAACAAAAAATTACACTGGTTAGAGAAGACAATAATTTCTTTTAATGTATCTGTATTAGGTATGCGTTTTTGAATTACTCCAGGCTTCATATAGCTATAGCTTGTTTGAAGAAGCACAACTGCAAAAATATTTAGCCTTATGTTTATTTATTATAATCTTGTTTTCTTAGCGCTCTTTATACTACTTCATTGTGTGTGAGCATTAGAATTGCCTTATGATAGGTGTGGAATCAGTATTGCATAGCTGTAAGGAAGGGAAATTCATGAGAGAAACTGCAGTCTAATGTACCAATGTACAATGGAAAATATCTGAGAGCCATTTGTCAAAGAAAATTAGTAATGCTCTTATCACCCTACATTAGCCACCTTTCCTGGTAAGCCCTAATAAACATCATAAACAAAAGCTCCATGCTCTGTGTCAGGCAAAGAGCTCTTTTCCAGCCAAAGATATAATTTCACATTAAACACTAGCAGTGGAACCGTGATGTAGTATTTTTGTCCTTGGGCACTTATCTGGAGTTTGCACCCAGACTGACCATTTTTAACAGCATCCTCACAGCTCCAAGCAGTGTTTTCTTCCTTTATCTACGCTCATAGAAGTCCAGTTAATACAGAGACACCTTTCCATTCATCTATTTTTTTAGACAATACCTGAAATTCTAGTTGCCTTATTTATTTATGAAGAGGTTGCATTTGTAAAATGGTTGCTCCACTGAACTTAAAAATGTTTTTTGCTCCCCCATGAGGGGCTCCAACACAGAGAGTTCAGTAGCAGTGTTAGACATAACCCCTGACCTGAGCACAGCAATGCTGCAGTGCACAAAACAGCTTCCCAAGCTCACAGGGATCACTCCCATCTTATACAGGAAGAAAACAAAAGGTACTAACCACATTTTAAATATCTACAGCTTCCAGCCATTTCTTCTGATCTCTGGAGGCCTATCCAGAGTGCAGACAGCCTCACTCTCTGCTCCTGCAGACAGAAAGTGATGTTCAAAATGTAATATATAAATAACTACAGAGATCTGAACTACTGACATCTTCTTGACTCTTAACTTCAAGGAAGGTCCAGTGTTTATTGCCAGATGCTACCTCTACCATTTTTTATATATATAATTTTGTTATATTATGAATAACTCCAGTGTGTCCTTTAGCATAATGTCCTCTTAAAACAGTCCTAAAATGTGATGAAGGCCAGAATTTTTTTTTAATCTTGTGAAAGACTTTGTCTGCCTTTGTTTCTTCATTTTACTTTTATTGTAGCTTGCCATTGCACAAATAGAGACACTGCAGATAATTGTGGTTCCCTCTAATTTGATCCTCTGCTATTACAAGCTGGCAGAGCTCTGTTCATCCTTTTTGAGCTGATGACATTGGATCAGGTTTTGTCCTTCCTTTCAAATGATCCCACTCTGAGGACAACAGCTTTGACACCCAGGGAACTGTCTCCCATCTCATAGATGAATGCAGTGTACTCTGGCAGGACAATGCTAAGACTGAATTTCCTAATAACTTTAACAGAATATCCGCACTCTGAAAAGTTGACCACGTTGTACTTTTGCTCTATCCCTTTCTTTTTTCCTGCACATTTATGGAGTAACATTTTTAGAGGCAGGTTCATACATCGTACTAAGACAATTATTTGTATCACTAAGTGTGCCTTTGAGCAAAAAAATTGTTATGTCACCTGTACAAACAGCATTACTGCCAGAGATAAGAAAGGGTAAGTATCTCCCACTGTGCTTCTACTGATAGGAAGTATTATAATGGAATGAGCAATAAGTTGTAGGATTTTTTCCTTTTCCACCCTTGACTTAAACACTGTCAAAGTAAATATTTCATACATGCTGCTTTTAAAGACATGGTGCTGGACTCAGTATCTTTTACTAATTGTTGTCTATCTTATTTCAACAGTAGAGCAAAACCACAAAGGTTTATGAAAAAGTTTTAAATATTTTTTCTTTGTTTATCAGGACAAGGTTATAGAAGAGCTCTTTTACATAAATAAAGTGCTGCAGGCCTAACATTCTATTTCTCTCCTTCCATTTTATACTATTGATGGCATAATTTTTCATTATGCATTTTCCTACACTTCATAGGAATTCATAAAACATTTCTTATCTGAAAGAAACAATATGTTCTTCATACTACTTCCACTTATATTTTTTTCTCTCAATCTACATAACTAAATGCTGAGTAAACCTGTTAAAAATGTGTCCTTATTCCTAAGTCAATTTACCAAACTATTCAGGGATGCTTTGCATTAAGACCCTAAATAACCCTAAATTGAAAGAATAAATTAAAATAGTTGCTCTTCATTTGCCTGGGTTTCTGATCTGCAAGGTAAGAATGAGTACACAGTACAGATTTCAGAACAATATGAAGGTTTAGGATAAACCTGCCTCTTTCACACTCCCTCTAGGACCCACACACAGAGCTCTGTTTAGCATTTACTTGGTATTTGCTGGTAACCCAAGCAATATAGCACTTGACTGATATAAATTATTTTTACTGCTAAACCTAATGTAATTTTTTTTGTTTCTTGTTAGTAACAGGAAAAATGAAGGCTTTGCATCTTTTCCTATACTTTCATTAACAAGTTATGATTTAGCCCTGGAATCTTTACCTGCCTTTATTTTCTGCAGTATTCGTAGAAAGTGTGTACCATAGATATGGTGACCTGACTTAATTAGTCACAGAATCAGAGAATATGCTGAGTTGGAAGGGACTCACAAGGATCATCCTGGCTCTGCACGACAACCCTAAGAATCACACCATGTGCCTGAGAGCATTGTGCAAACATTTCCTGAACTCTGCCAGGTCATGACAGGTTCCCTGGGACACCTGTTCCAGTGCCCAACCACCCTCTGGGTGAAGATCCTTTTCCTAATATCCAACCTAAACCTCCCCTGACACAACATCAGGCCATTCCTTCAAGTCCTGTCACCACAGAGAAGAGATCAGTGCCTGTCCCTCCTCTTCCCCTCACAGAAAGTTGTAATTGCAATGAGGTTTCCCCTCACTCTCCTCTTCTCCAGGCTGAATAGATCAAGAAACCTCAGCTGCTCCTCACACAGCTTCGCCTCAAGCCCCTTCACCATCCTTTGGACACTCTCTCATAGTTTGATAACTTTCTTATATTGTGGTGCCCAAAACTGCCCCCAGACCTCGAGGTGAGGTCACCCCAGTGCAGAGCAGAGTGGGACAATCCCGTCCCTTGCCCGGCTGGTGATGCTGTGCCTGATGCCCCCCAGGACATGCTTGGCCCTCCTGGCTGCCAGGGCACTGCTGTCTCACATTCAACTTCCCAATGACCAAGACCCCAGTTCCCTTTCTGTAGTGCTGCTTTCCAGCCTCTCATTCTCCAGTCTGTCCATACATCCAACGTAGCCGCATCCCAGTTGCAGAATCTGTCACTTTCCCTTGTTGTATTTCATAGGGTTGGTGATTGCCCAGACTTCTTATTTATCCAGGTCTCTCTGCAGGGCCTCCCTGACTTTGAGGGAGTTCACTGGCTAGTCCAAACTAATCTTTGTGAGAGGTCAAAAGTAACACTGAAGAGCAATTCAGCTCCCAGACCCCACAGGTGGATCCCTATCTCCAGGTGGGATATATGGTCCTTTGGAGATGTCTGCATGAATTCAGAAAACTAGGTAGTAGGGAAGGTAGGACACATTCTGGGATAGCTAATGTTCTGCCTTCCTTCACCTCTGTTAAAGAAATGCAACTGAGGCACGGTGCATGAGTTTTCTACATGATCCTGTATGGGTTTTTTTACCCTTTCTGAACAATATGTAAAAATTTGATTTTGATTATAAAAATTTTAGACTTGAGACTGGCCTAGTCATGAACATGCTTCTTGATGTTGAAAGTTGAAATTAGACGAGCTTTTGAAACTTGATTTAAAATGAAGGCTGGAGACATACTTTTTTTTCAGAAGTATTCCTAATTTAGGGAAACACTGCAATGATTTTACTTTTAAGAAATAAATATTAATGGTGGTTACATAGATACTATTCATTTCTGTACTTTTGGAGTTTTTTTCCAATTTCACTCCTCTCCTGGAATATCTCTATTGTTTGGGCCTTCAGCTAATCCACAGGATTACTCAATTTTTCACTCCTTGAATTTAAGCTGGAAATTTTCCTGTGTTGTCAACATACCACCACCTCTGAGGAAACTTCTACTTTGTAAATCCTAATTCTCCATGGTAATATCTCACAGGCATCACTTACCCATTTAATGTACCCTAGTTCAGGTAGATTTACCCATTTACCCTAGTTCAGATATGTGATACTTTAGAAAGAATAAACGCGTCTGATGTTGGACTAAAATGAGAGAAAGAACACAAATAATTCATTTTTAAAGCACAGAATAAAGACCACTGTAAGAAGTCATTTGGTGTCAGTGCATGAGCAAACACTTCACATGGCTCCTGTAGAACTTGACCTATGTCCAGGCATTGCCTGCCTGTCACCAACTCGAGCATTCGGGCAGGTTGTCACTGCACTTTGCCCCACTGTGAGCCTGGAGCACATTTAAAGTATCTTGCTGTAAACCAGAGGTGCAAATTTCGGTCTTGTTTAGGGCATGTGTATGGACATGTGCTCAGTATGGTTTACTGCGCTCTGTGGAGCTGCCAGTCATGTAAGTCGTAACAGCTTAACTTCAGTTGTCTAACCTAACTTTGAATTATATAGACAAAGACTTTGGTAGGTTTTGGGGTTTTTTAAGTTTTTTAAGGATTTTTTTCCTTGCTAAGAAGAATCCTGTGTGTGCAGGAGCTGGAGTAGAAGGCAAGTATGGAAGAACTTCTCCCTGCTTAAAAATAAAAAGCTGTAAAACTCTGGACCAGTTTAATGCTGTAGGTTTTACTTTCATTGTTGGTATGACTGCAATTTCCATTCAAACACTTTAGTTTCTTGCAGAGTTATTTCTTAGACTCAGCACAGTACTCTCTCTCTTAAAACCTAGCAATTTCTCTAAACATTTTGAGCTGCCAAAGGAGTTTTTGAATCTCTCTGTTGTTCTGTTTGTCCTCTTCTCAGTCCTTATTTATGTCATTTTATTTTTAAAATATTGTGACCAGACATGGAAGTGTTTTGCTTGTGGTCACATTGTGCTGTTTGAAGAATTTCTTCACATTTACATTTGTGTTTGACATCTCTGTGTGCATACAGAAATTTTATTTTCCTGTATAAAAGGCCGTTAGCTACTCCAGCAGAGGGCTTTCAGCTACAACTACCCTCATTCAGTCACTATTTTCTTGATCAATGCTTTGTGTCTTTTGCACTTTGAAAGTGTATTTCTTTTTCTTTATTATTTTTCTCTTATCTTCCTACATAGGTATGTCTGAACTTTGAACTGCTGCTGCAATTTTGCTTAATAATAGAAATGAGATGTGAAAATAGCACTGTGTGACTACCTCGTCTATTCAAGTTACTCTGAACAACTCATGTATTCTGCACAGATGAAATATTTTGATGCATCATGAAGAAAACTAGTATATTTTCAGTGGAGAAAATCATGATCCTGTAGATACCAGGATGTGATGCCTTATGTTAAAAGAGGTGTATTTTCCCAGGTGCTACATCCCTGGACTACACATCAGAACAGAAATACAGTCTAAAATAAATTACAGAATGTTTCTATTTATATGCACAAATTTGCCAGGAAATGTGGTCTCTGCCTCACTGCTTTTACTGAGAAGGGATGTTCATAAAACTATACTTACGTTATGAAAATAAATAGATTTTGCTTGTCTCAAATATATATATATATCAGTAAAACCAGACTGGTTGTCACATATATAATCTCTCATAAAACATGTTCCTAAACTAAAAAAGCATATACTGATCACTAACCCCCTGTCTCTTTATATTTGCGTATAGAAGCAAAAGCCACATCAGTAGGCAATACCACTGAAATGTGACAAGTCTTTATCTTAGGACACCTTTAGATAGTGACAGTGTTATTTGTAGTGCCAATACTTGCTGCTAATATTTCAAAGAGGTATGATTAAGCCTTGTCTTCTAAGATACAGAAATATCTTTTATTTAGAAATAAACTCTTCTTTTTACCAGGGCTCTGCTCTGGTGCAAACCAAATTGTCATCTCAGTAGTAAATCCCATGCACAGGCCAGAAATGCACTGGGGGCTACATCCTAAACTCATTTTTGATGATCTCTGGATTATCCTGCTGATACTTTCTGTGATCTTCATGCACTGTAAGTGTGACTTGTACTTCTTATGGCCCCTATACTTCATCAGTGTAGCTGTGAGCTTATTCACAGTACTTGGGCTGTGAATTGTTGTTTCTTTTCAGTGTTGACAAAAA
>VZTI01005695.1:189494-214897 GCA_013397865.1 Struthidea cinerea | reverse complement strand
ACAAAAAAAAAAAAAAAATTATACCGGTAACCAAAGACAGCAAGACAAAAAACATCAACACTGTTTGGATATCTAACTCTCATCAAAGTTCTGATTGATTTCAATAAAAACAAAAATGCCTACAATGTATTCTAGATCTAGCTTTAGGCTACCTTTCTTGTCAACGGAGCGTAGACACTTCTTGGGTGTTATACATGTTATAAATGTTACAGATGTGATGTATTTTAGATATATATTTTAGAATAAAATGAATTGCAACCTAGCAGTGCTTATTTTTGTCCACTCAGTATACTAGGAAAAGACACAGCTACCTCAGGTACAGATCTCAAACATTAGTCCTGCACAGTATTTGCATCACGTTGTTAGACTTTATACACTCAAAGTTAGTCAAAGTGCCGAACTCATCCCTTGTAAACAAACTACAAGAGAACCCTGAGCAGTCCCTATATCTCCCTAATATATGACACCAATCTGTTCATGTACCTGTACCAGTGTGCCACTAAGACAGATTGGGGGCCCAAAGAATGGCATGCCACCCTGATTTCTGGGGTGATGCAGTGTGCAAATCTGCTTTTGAAAATGATGAGCTTTTCTGTCATAAATACAACCATAATTAATCCAGTAGAATTGTGCACTAGGTTTTGGCTTTTTTCTTTTTTTTTTTTTTTTTTAAATAATAAATTTAAGGTACTTTCTCCTGGTATTCTGCTTCAGTACTCTTCTTGCATTGCTTACATTTTAAGCTTTGTTAGAAGGAGAGGTAAGTGTTGATAACTGACAATTTGCTACCAATAAAGGCAGTCTAGATGTAAGGTGCTTAAAACTCTCATTTTGAACAGGATAAGGGTTAATTAAATTCAGGTATTCCTATCAGGCATTCATTAGATAGTAGCTGATACATCACCTTGATGTAAATGTACTGATGTCCTGTATCTTTATTAACTTAATTGACTATTCACACTCGTTATTCAGATGGACTGTGAAACTGAAAGGATTTACTCCTGATGCTCAGCAATACAAAGCACCAAGTTATATTGCCTGTTCTTTCCCTACTGCTGAAGTTTATGCTGAAATTGGCTTCCAGTAGAAGCCTAGAACATCTCCAGAAACGTCCTTTAGGCTAATACTGGAGAGATGCCCCTTCCAAGGACATTTTGTCCTTGCTGATGCCTTACATGTTCTTTTGAATAAAAAGACTGCCCTGTGAACAATACATTTATTCTATTAGTGTGATTATTCCATCTCTCAGTGAGTTTCCTTGTAATGGATACAGGGTTGTTCAGAGACTGATAAGTGGATATTAATCTATTACAACATTCTGTAGCAGTAAATTATAAATTCATCTACAATAAATACCACTATATAAAGCTTCAATTATTCAATTAACATACCTAATCTTTTCACCAACATGCTGAAAGCTTTAAGTGCAGTCTGTTCAGAGTTAGGTGGCTGCAGACTGTATGCATTTTGTATTATGTGTAAAGAACTGCAGATTCTTTTTTGAAATGTCCTTTCTTAAGGTGACCTTGCTAAAATGATGGTTTCTATTATTGCCTTTTTATATTATTTTAATAAATCCTGTAAATGGGGATGAAGACTTAGTAGCACCCTTTGCTTCAAGGTGTTTGTCTTTTTAAAGACATTTTTGCCATCATAGCACATGGACTGACTCTACCGGAGTCAGTAAGAAACAGGACAGTTCCTGTAGTGTCTCTGCAGTTTAGATTAAGCTATATTGTATTTAAAAGGCATGAATCTCATAAGATTTTTAATAAGTATAATCCCTCAGAGGTTGATGCTTTTTGTGAGGGACAGATCAAGTGGCCACAATTTTGCAAATTCTTTTAGCTTGTGTCTAACTGTAACCCCATTTGCAGCCTCCCAGCTCACAAATATTTTGAAGAGCCAGCATTGCTATTTTTCAAGTTTGTTGGTCTATAACACGGCCCTGATTTTATCAGGATCAAGGATTTATTCAAGAAAGCGCAGACCTATCCTGTCTTCCTTATTCCAATAAGGAATTTACTCCTCTGAGTAAACACAATTTTTCATTCCAATTCAAAACCCAGAAAACACACAGACAACACAACCCTAATGCCCCTGGGGAGTGTTACTCTCCTACCTTAAGGTGGAAATCACTTTGTCATTACACTACCATGAATGATGTTCTATGAAAGATATTTGTAGATTGGGCTTGCTTGCAAATGGACAATTCCTGTTATTAATTTTTATTAGTATCATGAATATTTTAAATCTAATTTTCTGTTTAACCCTGTTAGATACCTAGTGTCACTCTTTTTTTTTTTTTTTCTGAACATTTCTATTTGAATAAGTACAGTGCCCTTGCAGAAGCAGCTTACTTTTCAGTGGGATGAATATGGTATCTCGTACAAAACACAGGGAATTTGAAATACCAGGGTTTCTAACACTGAGGTGCATTAGAAGTTTTACAGTGATTTATGTTGTTGGAGATTACTCAGCACTCTAGACAGGGCACAGCACTGAGGAAAGGGCAATTAATCAAATGCAGGAAAACTGATCCACTAAGATATTTCCTGTGCTGAAGGACTTATTGTAATAACTAAAGATTATTGCGACAGTTATTATGATGGCCATGGAGAGAATTAATTTATCCAAGCTTTAGACATAAAACCACTGGTGTCTGGGCCAAGGCTCTTCACAGGCTTTCCCAATAGTCAATAAAGAGAGGCAGAAACCTTCAAGAATATTTGTTTCAGGATAGTTGTCCATTGCCAGTTTGCATCACAGATAATGGAGAAGCTTAGCCTTTACATAGCTAAAGCTGAGTAAGATAAAACCCACTTCAAAGCCCCATTTCTACCTGACTGAAAGTTTTCCATTTCCAGGATGTCAGAGATTACTTTTTCCTTCTCAGACATAGTTTGTTGAAAGGTTACTGAGTTTGGGCTTTGTAGGATCAAGTGAAGAACTGAGTGAAAAAAACTTTAATGTCATCTATGATGAAACTACTACCTGGATGGAGGAGGTGACAGCAGTGGATACTGTCTTGATTTTTGCAATGTTTTTGACACTATCTCTCACAACATCCTTATAGACAAGCTCAGGAAGTGTGGACTGGGTGAGTAGATAGTGAGGTGCATTGAGAGGTCATGGCACAGGGTCTAGTTGGAGCCCTGGCACTATTGGTGTCCCCCAAGATTTATTACTGGGTCCAGTGTTTAACTTTTTCATCCATGACTTGGATGAAGGGGCAGGTGCCTCCTCAACAGGTTCATTAATGACACAGAGCTGGGAGTGGTCCCCTGAAGTGCTGTGCAGCCCTTCAGAAAGATGTCAACAGGTTGAGAAATGGGCAGAGAAGAACAGAACAATCTGAAGCTCAGCAAAAGCTAATGCAGGGTCCTGGGGAAAAATAATCCCAATACAGGCTGGGGGCTGACCTACAGGATAGCAGCTCTGTGGAGAAGGACCTGGGGATCCTGATGGACAACAAGCTGTCCATGAGCCAGCAGTGTGCCCTGGGGCCAAGGAGGCCAATGGTATCCTGGGGTGCATTAGGAAGAGAGCATTGCCAGATGTCAAGGGAGATGATCCTGCTCCTTTCCTCAGCCCTGATGAGGTCACTCAGGAATGCTGTGTCCAGTTCTGGGCTCCTTGGTAAAGGAGAGATGTGGAGCTCCTGGAGCAGGTCCAGTAGAGGTCTACAAAGATGATTATGGGACAGGAGCATCTCTCCTATGAGGAAAGGCTAAGGGAGCTGGGCCTGTTCAACTCCGAGTGGGGATGGTAGTTTTGGACCCCATTGGAATAAAGTTTTTGATACATTTTACTTAGAATAAACAACAGCATACTGAAACACAACAGTTTCCCAGAAATTCAGTCTTCTCTGAATTCAAACAAGTAGCTGGAGGATGTACTAAGCCAACCAGTCTCCAAGGCAGAAATTACATTTTCTTTGCACATATTCAGAAAATATTAAGGTATAATTATGTGATCAGTACTGTCCCTGATTTAAATTGCTTAACTGCCCCTTTAAAATGTGTGCAATGAGAACATATGGATGAAATGCTGTCATTTCTCACCTTGGGTGATTGAAACTTTGATGAACATTTCAGTCTCGCAGCCTGTCACTGGCTGCCATTCTGCAAAAGGGTCTCTGCCGGGCTTGGATCGCGCCACCAGTGCTTTGCAAATGAAGACATTTTGGTTCCTGTTCTTGATAGGGCAGGATAAGTGAGGTTATCTCATTTGCACTTAAGATCCAGCATCAGGAGGAATGCTTTAGCATCAGGAGAAATGATTGACATTGGCATAAGTCTTCAAGCTGTCATTTGTGGGGAGTGATAGTTATTGAAACAGCTGTTCTGCTAGCCACATGTACTGCAGGTGGTGTTCTACGAGGGTCAGAATTATTCTGGTTTCAATAGGTATCTTTATCCTCCTTGGCAATCTTTTTATAATCAGGACATATTTTCTGGCACTTTCACACTTCCAGTGGCATATTATATAACATAAAATGCAGACATCCTGTCCTGTCCTGTTCTGTCCTGACCCATCCTATCTGAAATACAATAGAAGCATCTGTTAATTTTAGACATAATTTCAGCTTGTACATTAGTTAGTTTTACCCCCTTTACTTAACTATAAACATCACGATTTCTAATTTAAATCCACTGGGCACTGGTAAAATTTTATGCCATTCCTCCTTTCATACCAGTATATGAAAGTATACTTTTTTTTCTAGTAGTTTTGTTTTTCAGTTTCTTGCTGTACACACAAAGTGAAAAGAATACAATGAGTGTCATAGATAAATTTTCAAACTGCTTCTCAGTTCATCTGTTTTTGTACCACTGGCCTAAATGAAGATCCCTTCAGAGCCAGAAAACAGGGACAAATGCTGTGATTTACTGCTAGAACAACCAGTGTTAACTTTGTAAGAACCCCCAATGCCTTTACTGGTCAAAATTACAGCTTTTTGGCAAAAGATGACCTCACTCTGCCTTTCAGGGTCAGGGCAGTGGAAACTGACATTTTAAAAGCCAGAATTCTCCATTCCAAAACAAAATCCACACACAAGACTACATTTTCAGGAGCTTTTCAGAGTATAATTTAACTTCAAAGAGTAGCATCTTCATAGTAGCACTATGAGCATCCTCATAGTGATATGATGGCCCTATATAAGGATAAACAAAAAAAGGTAGATACATTCCTCTATTCCTATTAAAATTATTTCAAGCAACCTGTCCTCCATCTCACCTTCTCCCTTGCACTAAGCTTTTCTGCAGAAATTTGCACTAAAGCCTTACTCCTTGTCTCCCAACAATGACGAATTCGATTGCAGTAGGACATTGCCATGGGTGAGGGAAAGTGAAGAAAGACAAATCAAGGTGGTAAAGAAGCCAGTTCATATTTGACTGGTTCCTCTCACCAGTGATATCTGCAAATATTTCTTGTTTTTCTGTAACCTTATGAAACAACACACTTCTGTAGCCAAATAACCTTACATCTCCTTTTATAATTAGTGCTATTACACAGAACCTAAGCTTACACAAATGTCCCTAGTGACATGATTAGCTTCAGAGATACTAGTCAGCAGGAGTCAGTCACAAAGCATAAACTAATTAATGTTTGAGGACAAGGGTAGGACAAAAGAGGCCACTCATCTGATGTGCTTTTGAGGATTGCCAACTAAAAATGGAAAGGAAACATAGCACATCATCTTCAGGGAGTTATTTCAGCAGTAACTGGAGAATCTGTGAATGCTTTCCTGAGTCCTTCGCTCTTTTTCATTTTCTCTTGATGATATATTAAGCATGGCAAAAAAAAGGGGAGGGGCAGGGAAGTACAGGTCAGAAAAGTAACTGAATATGAATATGGACAATTTTATCTGACCAAGAAATGCATCTAAGAAAATAAATTTATGGAAGGCACCAAATTTACAGAAGTGCACCAAAGTTAGATGATGTGTCTGATATGCTGGTGTTGTGTAAAAGAAGAATGAATCTGATATTTTTATCTCTTCAGATTTCTTTCACTTTTTGTGCAGCAGAGTGCTTTTATTCTTAGGCCCAGATGCTTCATTCTAATTCTATTTTGGTAAGCAATTAAATATGCTCTTATATGCTGACCTCTGTGAGAATTAAAGTAAAACATCTGCTTAATACTTTGCTGAACAAATATAGATGATTAATATATGCTTAAGTGCCCTGATGAAATGGGGGCTTGTGTTAGCAATGTTCTCATTTCATACACAAGGATGGGAAGTTTGCAAATATAAAATTATGGAATTACGCTGATTTTTATTAACTAAATATCCTGTCTAGTCTACTTGGTTTCACCTTTGCATCTGCTAAAGAACTTGTTTTTTTGTGTTCCTCATATAAATATACTGCAGCCACCTGTGATTCGCTATGCTGGACTAATTTGGTGCTCAGGTCTGGGCAGGAACCTGGGAGCCCCTCGTGCCCAGCAGGAATTCACTTACTCTTGTTCCCAGCCAGCAGTGAAAGCAGGGTAGAGAATGGAAATGGAGACAATGTGGTCAGCAGGGAGAACAAGAGGTGTGAATGGACTGGGAGAAGAGTTGTGAAACAACAGCTGCTCCATGGGAAGGGTGCTGGAGAGAAGAGGATACAAAACCTGGATAAGGAGTGCAAGTGCTGGAGACTCCAAAAATGCACGGGCAGGCTGCAATCAGGACTACTTCGAGGCAGATTCAGGCTCTAAGTCTGGCAAGACATTAGACAGGAGTAAGATAAATGGGAAGGGTAGAAAGGGGGAATTAATTCTTTCAGTGCCATCTTTAGGAATTTATCAATTGGCTACATTGCATTCAAATAGGATATCCATGTGAGAGCTCATGTCTCCTGAGCAATGGACTGAGGCAGGGAGCAGCAGAGGGGTGAGACCATGCAAAGGGAAAGGGAAGTTGGAAGGCGTGAGGGTAACAGATCCAGTATATAGAGACGGGAAGTGAATGGTGCCAGGACAGGAACAAGGGATCTGTGACTCAGGCCACACTCCCTGGAGCTGGGGCAGATGTGCACCCAAGTATCTGGATTCTTCCTGTACCTTTGAGACTAAAACAGACTAAAGCGGTAGTCCCTTAAGAAGATAACTGATGTTATCTATTCTTCCACTGACTTACATGACAGATGGCGGTAAACTTAAAAACTACATCACTTTTGATTCCTATAATCTTAAATATTTCATATATAGACTTTTTTTTTTTTAGTGAAAATGAGAAGGATTTCATATTCACACATAAACAAATAAGGACCAATAAAGAGCATTCAAATAACCCAGACAAGATTCAGGAAGCTCTAAAAAAATAAGAATTGAGTTTGTCAGGCCATTTTAATTTGATCTCATGCATGTAAACAGCAGTTTTTTCCAGAGTCACAATTTATACAGAGAAGCATCAACTGCTTTACTTCTCTTTTTATGTCTCTTCTGAGTTGTGCATGGAACAAGAATTCTTCCTAGTGTTGTTTTGGCATTCAGTCTACATCTCCCTTTGCTCTGTAGTCTCCTGATGTAAGAAAATAACTACAGGCAGACTGAAATCTTTGACACAGATTTTGCTCTAAGCAAATGTGACCTTATAGTTCTGGCTATGGCTCCATTGGCTTCTATATTTCCAAAAATAAATAATGGGCAGAATGCATATACCATTCTACCCATGAAATGGAATTGTTCTACCTTTTGCTGAGGATAAACAGAAAAACTTTGTTCTAACAGAAAACTAACAAATGCCCATTTAGTTAGAGAAAACCAGTGAATTTGAAGGATACTCTAAGCATTAACGCCTGACTAAAGTTCTATTTTAGTTGCAAAATTCGGTCTTTTTGGCTGCGTCTAAAGAGAAGAGAAATTAATATTGGATAAAGCTGTTGAAAGGTTAGTGAGCTGTAGAGATTTTTTTGACAGTCGTACAAGCATTTCTCCTTATTGAATTAGAAATTACATCAGACAACATTCTGATTTTGGAAAAAAGTGTCCTTTTCATCCTTAAAGTAACAATACAGGGGAAATCTGAGAACTCAGAGGAGCTGTAGGATTTCATCCTTTTCCTAGTTCCTTTGTACTCACCTGCTTTTTTTCTCAAGGCATAGAAAGAGGCAAAAATTGATGCTACACTAGTGTGCTCTTGAGTGTATAATTTATTGCACAAAATTACCTCACTTTAAGCAGCAAGGATTGTCATTATTATTTATTCTAATAAATAGAATAGGGTGAAGCTTCTGTCTTTCACGTCTTCTTAAAACATTATGTCTAGTGCACTGCCTCATTACTTGAAGCCCAAACCTCTCTACATGAGAGCAGCTGCTGGAAGACACACTCCCTGGGTCAGATCGTTAGAGAAGCTTTAATCCTTTAGAACAATTTTTCAATACTGTTTACACCAGGGATTTCCTTGTACAAATCCTCTTTACACAAGACAAGAATAACACAGGAAGAAACTATTTGTCTCTGATCTCTGAAAAGAAGGAGGGCAAATTTAAGTCCTCGAGGGGGCTTTCTGTCACTTAAACTAACCAGGAGGGGATTAATCAAAGATATCTTTGCTGTGTGCCATACAGCCAGCTTCAAAGGTGCAATCACATTGATCAATGTACAACAGAGCAACACTCACAGCATCTTGTGTTTTAAGTTGAGGTAGAGCAGAGACTGAAATTCCCGGTTTGTTTCATCACTCCTTCTTTCCCATCAAAACAACCACAGGCTACTGAGATGCGCTGGAATCCAAAGCACACGGGTCAGGTGTTTGCATGGAACTCAGCCCTGCTCTGTGATGAAGAGTGAACACTGAACCCCCTGCAGTGATTTTATGTGCCAATTCCTTGCAAGCAAATCTAACCTCCTTTCACATGGCCCTTTAAAAAATGTTTTGTATGCAAACAACTTTCCTCCATTTATGGAAGCTTGATTATCCCTGCATAACTCCACTTTTTCCAATGCCTACCTAGTGTTATTTCCATCCTACCGCATCTGCAGACAACCGAAATACTGCAGTGGTGAAGTAACTCTGTTGCCATCAATGAGAAAAACTAGCAAACTTTCAGATACAAGTCCTGTATACATTGTAAATAGAATAATAGATGGAAAGCTTATTAATAAACTTAAATATTTCTCAGTGAAATATTGCAAATAATTTTTTCACAAGTCTCATTTAAAAAAAATAAATCCATTTTACTAAAATATTTTTAGTTTTCTAATTTTGTTGAAGGTGATTAACTTTTATTATATTTTCATTTGAAGAAAACATACCTGTTGCAAAAATGTTCCTCTCATGAAACACTTGCCCATTTTCATCAGTTACCTGCACATAAATCCCAGCTTTTTCCAAAACTGGTTACAAATTTTTCAATTAAGAGCCTTGCCATTAAAACCTCTAGAGAAAAAATGTTTTCAAAGTATTCTAGTGTCTTCTAGGTAATGTATACAAATTTTTTTGGCATCAGGGAAGGATTTTTGGGGACACAAAAAGTGTGACCTTCATTACAGGGCAGCCATATGCTAGTAACTACAAGATTTAGTTGGATTTTATGGACAGATCAAATGTCTGATCTATATAATTAAGAAAAGGGGCTTTTCCATTAGTGTCTTTTAGCCTAGCCATGGCACTTTGTATCAGATAGCAATTCCACCCCTATGTAATGCACTGACTAGTTATTTATACAGAGAGAAATAAACAAAGAGATGCAAGGAGAGTTCCTACCCCTACTAAGTGACCTACTTAGCTGGACTGTTGGCTGTATTCCATCTTTATTTGCCTCTTGTTTGTTTTTTTTTTTCCTCATTGAAAGACTTCAGAATATTCTGGTTCTATGCCAATATTGTACAAAACCAAATGTTAAGAAGAGAAATTTTTCAGTTGGGTGGAGTTGCTTTTATATAGATAATGAAGCTATTTCTAGACTCTCAGAAGAATAAAAAGGTGAAGCTGAGAATAGCATCACCAAATTTTTTTATACTTTTGCTAAAAATTAACCTACTTCCTCTTTTTGAGATGTGTCCATTTCATCTAGTGCTGGTCTTCTAAGGTGGCAGAACAAACCTGAATAGAGCAACAGTTCCAGCTCAGGTTGCCAGTTCCCTTGAGATGCCATTGCTCTTTTCTGCCTCAATGCTGCCGAGGCAGCTAGGAAGACACAAGGGGAAGAATACAAAGGCAAAGGCAGGGCTTGTTATTTGGGCTCATCAGTGTCTGATTCTCTTTGTAGCAAGTCTGACATTTCTCAGCAGGCCACATCAATTTTGGGTTCTCGACAGAGCTTCTCATCCCATCTTCTCTATGTGCTGTCTCTTGCTATCCCTTCACTTCTTCGGAAACTCCCCCTTTAAGATGTGTTTTTCTGTGACAATACGAAGAAAATGACAAGTTGTGAAGGAAGAATAACTTAATTTTTTCTGCCTTTTAAGAACACCTTCGTGAAGTGGAGCTGGTCTCTGCCATCTCCCTGTTCTCTGTGGCTGCTGAGCCAAACACTGGAACAGGAATAAAATCAACTGAGCAATGTCTTGAATAGAAGAAAAGAGCTGTACAGGACCCCAGCAGAGTTAAACCCCTTGGAAAACGTGGAGAACAACAGGAGGAAGTTTAAAAGGAACTACAAGGAATGGGAAACGAGTAAAAGGGAAGACAGAAGGCAGCCTGGTTTCTGACAGTAGGTGGTTTTGAACTACTTGATTTTTAAATGGTTTTCAGTAACTCAAGCAGAGAGGCCAACTCTGAAAGTGAAGTAAAAAATTCAAGGAGTACTTCACACTTCACATAAAAATGAATCATCAGAACAATTGCTAGACAGACACAGAAAAAGAAGTTTGCAAGAATTGTGGAGGAATTTGTACAATTTCAAGCTGTACAAAGATATCTTTCAGTTTTGGATTTAACTTGATCCTTAACATCTGACTAAATTATGAGACCATCTAGGGTAAAGCACTCAAAAAGAGGCTACTGAAAGATTCAGAACTCACCCTTGGCAAAGTAATTTCTTCCAGGCCAAAGAAATTGTCTGCTAAAGCCCCTGAGCCATGGTGTTTGCACAGGTTTGAGGTGATGGAAGATCTGAAGCACTGCAAGGATGGATACCTCAGGCATGAAGACATGCAGAGCAGTTCACAATTAGGAGCACAATGGTATCTCACAGGAGATGGAAAACTCCGGAAACTACTTTGGTGAATTATCTCAGTGTGTAAGTTTTTAAGTGCCAACAGGAGAAGCACAGCTTAAACAAAGAAGATAATGGCAAAAATTTTCAGTTCTGGACAACTCTTCCCAGCAAAAATCAACACTGGCACAAAGTGAGATAAATGCACTGTAAACTTGAATTAATATGGAAAACATATAGATTTAAATTCTGACAGAACTTTGCAAGTCAGTGCAATGAAAGAAACGAAGTCATTACAAGCACCTGAAGGTAAATGGATAGAGTTCAGTTTTTAGTACTAAATCAGTCTAAATTTAGACAAATAATCAGAGTTTAAATAGAGTGCCGATGTCTTCTCTCTGTAAAGGGCTTTCTTAATCTGTAGAATCATGTAAGGTCATATTTTTAGAATCTTCTGCTCCATCTTACTTCCTCTATGATGGGAACTTTAGGTAGCTAGACACTTTACACAGATCTTTCTTTTAAGTTTTGGAAGTGGAATCACATGGAATAAATCTGAATTAAAAAAAAATATGGAAAACAATAGATTGGAAAAAATATATTTACTTTCTTCTTCACTATTAAGAAATGAAAATCCAGTGCAGGTGAGAAATAGGCAGGATTCAATAAGATGGAAATCCCAAATCATTATAAAAGGCTACAAGATGCTCTCTGTTCATAGGAAAAATGTCAAAAGAACTTCAGAAGCTATCCATCTTTCTAAATTTGAATCTTGGATGGATATATTTTTCTGAAGATTGTAGAATAAGTTGAACTGGAATGAAATAATCACATTGGTCAGTAAAGGTTGCACATTGCTTCTTAAGCAGAGCTGGAAAGTTAAATTATGTAAAATGCAAATGCTCTTCACTCTCTGAAAGGACAAAAGTTTTTTGAGTTACGGTTGATACCAGATTATTTTTCTATGTTTCTTATATCTGCTGCCATCCAAGATTAATGAGGCTGTATGCTGGTCAGAAAAATGTTAATTAATTTCTGTGATGCAAGAATATCTAGAAGAGACTAAAGAGCTCTACTTTTACTGCTAGAAAGAACTCCTTGTGCCTCTCATAAACACACAGGGATCACTTTTTATACTTACTGTAAATGTTTTCTTAATTGACGATAAAACAGAATTTTTTTTCTTTTAAAATTCACACCCTATATAATTTGGCTAAAGCATGCTGTAGTCAGTTCAAGAGCTGCCTTCTCAAGAAAGAGAATGTTCACCTTTCTAAGCTGACAAGTGAACTGAAATGGTTGAAGACAACATCTTACACAGAGAATAGATCTACTAACACAGTATTGCTGGGACAAGAGGTTTCAAGGCCATATTTTCAGTCTGAACTGTATTTAAATATTATGCAGGTCTTTTGAAAAAGTAATTCCAAAGCGATATGTAAAAGTCATTCCAAAGGGATTAACAGGGAAAATACAGGTGTTGTATAGGGATTGCAAAATGTGAGGAAAGCACAGACATGTTTTATACTGATCTCAAGTGAATAACAGCATTGAAGGCAAAGTTAAACCTCATTGTTCGGCAAAACACATTGGTCAAATTAAACAAAAATACAAGGCCAGAAGAACGGAAATGACTGGTCTCAGAATAAAACAAGCAGACCTGCTTGCATTGCACTGGAGAAAATACACTAACAAACAAGCCCTTGCCTGTTGCTCTCCTTTCCCCAGGACTGTATTCCTGGACATTAAACTGCTGTGTTCATGCCAATCAATATTCTTTGACAGATGTGATTATCTGGGATAGCAATTTCAGTGGAATTACAAACATGAGTCTAACAGTTTGCAAGGAAATTATGGGTTCAGACATTTCATCCCTTGTCTTTATTGTCCAGAACTTTAGAAGCTGGTAACAGAACAGTAAGGAAATAACTATAACTTTTTATTAAAAAGCAGCCAGGTCACACTCTGATCTGTCAATTTACAAAACAGCAGTAGGGAATTATGGGCTGTCCCTAAAACTCCTAGGAAATTATGAGTCTTAAAGGAATGCATTCCCTCAAATTGACCTGTTTGTGTCCTTGCCTCTTTTAATGGCTGGAACACAAGTAACACCTCTGTTAGAAATTAGTTTGATACAATTTTCAGATTTTGAAGACCATGTCATCCAGACCACACAGAGGACCAATTGCTATGGGGAATATAGGCAATAGGAAGTAGCTTCATTGTTTTAAGTATCACTTGCTATGGTTTTTACTGAATTTTTTCAGAAATATTGTTAACTATTTAATATTGGAAGGTAATTTATGTGTCAAAACATATGACCACACAGCCTAATTTATTAGGAAAAATCCTAAGTTATTCATACAATTCTCATCCATTTTAAGTCAAAATTTCCAGTTTTTCAAATGGCAAAAGCAGTCTAACATATTTGGCCAGTTCTCCTGATAATGATGTGTGCCATGTGTACAGCTATATCTATTTAGGACTTTAGAATAAGTACAAGTCCTGTCATAAAATATGTTAATACATAAACTATTTTTCCTTGTGTGTTGTATGCAGTTTTTATATTAAACAGATGTGAAATAAAAGTAAGTCCTATACACATACCTGGAAAAATAAAAGGTAGGAAAACCACATCCCCAAACTGGAGAGTTATGCTTCAAAAATAGCCCTGGAGGTAGAGGATGGCCCCCAGGCTGAGAGCAGTAGATGACAACAGACTGGAGTGTGATCCACAGCCCTCAAGCTGGATTTGAATTTGAGCTCCTGAGTTTGCAACTGTAAAACTAACTACCCTGCTAACAACCCACAGAGACCAGATGGACCCGAAATTAATTGCAAATCCTTGTATTTGTGCATTTCAAAGGTGTGACTGATAATACAAATTTATGCATGCATGCAAGTACCTATCTAAATGTATACAAACAATAATGATGTTTATTAGAAGATGGGACCATCTCTGAAGTTCCATGGAGTATTTATAAAAAGATATCTCTCTCATGATTTCTTGTTCCCTCCTTGAGAGACCATATGGAGTATTAATTAGACAAAAGAAGTGGCACACAAGGAACATGGGTTTTGTTTCACGTGCTCTGGGGTGAATTTGCACAGCTCTCAGCAATAGGTAGGCAGGGGGGAATAGTAATGGTTTTCAGCACAGCTAGGTCTGGATGTGGGCATCTGCTCAAAAGTAGTGTGAGGGAGCAACATGGATGTGTGTGCTCATAGGAGAAGACAATTAAAACACTTGTAACACACTGAAAACACCTCCAGAGAGCCACACGGCTGCCTCGTGGGCCATGTCCCTTCTACACAGCTGCTGAATTCAGACAGCTGATCCTCAAACTGATCAGTTATAGGGAAGTATAGGCAGTGAATCATTCCCTGGGGTGTTTGTTTTTCTAGACAAAGTAAAGGGAAAATTCAGGGAGATTGTGCTCCTGACTTAAGGCCTTTTGGTAGGTGTTATTGGGTAAGGTGAGTATGGGCTCAAATTAATTTAGTAAGATAGAGAACTCATTCAGCTCTCACTTATGCAGTCATGCAATTTGGCCACTGGCTGAATTTTAAGAAATGCATCTGCAACTTTTTCTCCTTCTGAAAACCTATAGAAAACACTGGAGTGAAAGAGGTAATTTCTAATACAAAGTTCTACTAGTTCTAGTGATTTTGGAAATGAAAGACTATATAGTGAATTTTATAGTAGGCTGAATTTGTATAAGAGCATATGCATTGCAATGAATACCAGGTGCTGTTTTGGCACCTAAGACTACATTTAGTCTACAGTCTAAGCTGCAAAGATTTTATATTGGAAAAGAAAAAAAAAGGAAGGCAATAGGAGACTACCTCGTTTTACCCCTTCCTGTAGCTGGCCACAGTGCATCTTGGCAAAGCTCCACGGTAGAAAGAGCCTAGGTAGAAAGAGCAATTCCATGTATCTGTCATAGTGGAATGATGCCACAAAGACTGATTAGAGTGGAAAGGGAAGAACCTTTCTTCTTAATTCTGAATTCCAGCACAAGTACTCACTATGACTTTGTTTCTCCAGACAAGCAAGCATCTGTCCCACTCAAGTGTAGAGCCTCATGTGGTAGGCAAGTCTCACCACATCCATACTGCTTGTACAACGCAACTCACTGAGCAAGAATCTCTTCTGGCTCCTTTTGCTAAGAAGAGAACTTGATTTGCAACATATATGCAGTGCAGATGACTTGGAGACTGGTGTCATGGAGTGAAAGAGGTGCTGAACCCATCTGACAGTATAGATGCGCACTGTGAAATCCGTGAGGTTTTGTTACATTTCTTTTTCCAAATATAAACTCCACAGATTTTCATTTTCTGAAGCGTTCATTTTTTTCCATAGCTGTAACAGCAGCAGTATGAATCTGTGCATTCATTACCTACATACAGCAGCTTGACTTTTTTACAGTGACTCATTGAAGCCTGAGGTCACTGAGTGGGAAGGTTTCAAAGACCTGCTAAGGAAGCACAGTCCCTGTCAGGAATTTTTGATATAGGTTATCTCTACCTTGTGCAGCTGAGTTACTGACAAAGTGATTTCACAGGAGATCTTTATATATATTTAAAAGGTGATTCACTCAGCCTTGGAGACAACAGGCATTGAAGGCAGTTGACTGCAACACTGGAAAAATCACTTTATGGTACTAAATACTTTTTTCCTAACTGACAGAATCATTATTTTTTGTGTGCACTGTAGTTCCTTTGTGCCATATGAGCACTCATTATCCTATACTCACTAAGGTTAAAATCTCTGCTGTATGACACAGGGAAGCTTGAGCAGCAGGGTAACAATTAACAGACCTCAAAAGGTTTTGAGGTTTCATCTGGATAAATGCAGATGGATTTGAAGGTGGTTCAGCTAAAATGTCTCTGCCCCTTCAACCTGTCCTGGTTTTTTTTTCTCCCCTTCTCTTTTTTTTTTTTTCTTTAAGTCAAAATGATTTGGTTTCAGAATCAGGCAGCAGATTTAACAATTCCAGATTTTTACTCACTGTGTTGCCAACTTTTTGACTTCAATTTAATAGTTCAGTGGTAGAACCCACAAGTCTTGATGTTTTATTTCTGTTTAATATCCAGATAGATTCATTTATCCCGAACTATAATAGAAGCAGTAGGAATCATTACCTTCCTACCAGCAACCTTGCTTTGGAAGGTTGTCACTTTTTGTTCATATCTGCTTTGAAATCAATGAATGATCCGAACTGCTTCTCTCTCTCTCTTTTTTATTTTAGAGGACATCAGTGACTTGGAGACAGAGAATTAAGGAATTCACTGAAGAACTTAAATTCATGGTATATAAAATACTACATGATGATGTTTTACTACTGTTGAATCTCTGGGTGTCATTAGGCATTGTTCTGGCTGACAGAACCAGGCTCCCCCCGGTCTTGTGTGTTCCATTTGCAATGTTTGGCTTTGTGCAAAACTGTATAACCCAGTCATACCAATCTTCCAGACGGACAAAAATGCAGCTTTCAAATTATCAGGCTCAGGTCTTGTGCAGTTCACCTGACAAAAAATGTCAGGTCTTTGGGCTGTCACTTCTCTGTCATATTGAGTCAGAAATCATGGGCATAGATACTTCTAAATTTCTGTGTTTGGAGTTCAGCTGCTTACCCTGAACCTCTAGGTCTGGAGAACCCTGGAACTATGGTCTACCAGTTTTAATTTTTCATTACAAATTTGGCAAAGGTGAGAAGGTGTTTCTCAAAACGGAAGTGAAACTAACTACCAACTTTGCAAATCCTTGTATGTTGTTTTGATCCACTTCATACCATTTATTTAAATAAACAATATGAATCTTAACTGTAAGTCTAATCCAATCTTAACTTCAGCTAATCCTATGATGAAAAAGCAATACAAATCACCTTCAAATGGATTATCATTACATTTATTAGGAAAAAATTTTTTGTTTTACAGATATTTTTGTCTAGGAAGATGGATATTCTATACTAGCATAAGACACCTTTATACTCAGCATAAAAATCTAATGGGAAGCAGTTTTGCCTGGTAGAAGTTATACTGGCATAACTATTTAAAATCTTTTGTTTCAGATAGCTTCCCAAGCTCCCGTTGACAAGCTAAGTCATGTTCCCCCAAGCGGATATTGCTATTTGATAAGACTTATTTTATTTCTATATAAAACTGGCCCCTGAGAGTTGGATGGTACAATGCTAACTTGGCCTATTTGTCAGAGCATATAAATACATGCATGGTCTATACTGGACAAACTGTTAAAAACGCAGAGGACACTGCAACAGGAGAAATATCATTAGTGATAAAATTGGGAACAGTGTGATAGAATGTGCTTATTCCACCTGCAGTTGTAAAGATTTGTTCACTTTCCAGCTTGGTTTCCCCATTCTGACTATTACAATGCCACACAGCAGTGTTATGGCCAAGTACTGCAAGGAACCCAGGATAGTGGTGTGTCTGAGCACCCTGTTTCTTGTGCTGGCAAAAGTCAAATCAAGGTTAAAAGTGTGGTCACTGTTAAGCTTAAAATAAAAAATCTGTTGATGGTGTTCAACAGATTTAAGAATCCCAGTTCAAGAGCTGGATTTCTCTTACACGTCACGGGAACAATCCTGAAGAACTCTGCTAACTGAGTGGTCATTAATTGGATTCCTGTTTCTGACATTATCTATGAAACATCGATAGATTCATAAATCTACATGTGAAAGGTTTTTTCCTCTGAGCAGCTGTTATGATATTTATGGTTCATCTCTGTTGCTTTTGGAGAGAAGGCCAACACCAGATGTCATGGTTAAGTTAAAATAATCACCAGGTCATGAGGACTGTTAGTCTCACTGGTGGAGTTAAGGAGCAGTGAAGATGCTGTATACCTTACACACCTTTGTGTAGTGTCTGTCTGAATAACCTCTCCATTCTTGGTTTGTGAGGCCTATGGTAGGATGTAAACAGTGTTTAAATATAATTTTTAATAAAAAATGATCACTGCAGTTACATGCATGGCATATAGAATTTGTTGGCATTTGTTTCCTACCTGAAAATAAGTGTTGGCTGTTTCTGTCATTGCTGAGGAGCTTAATTCCTTCTGGCTGTAGTTTTACTTGTAGGGTCCACATAGAGCCTTTTGATTTGAGAGTGGCATAATCCTCAGTTCATCATTACTATGCGGATGTACTGACAGGGCTGTGTTGCCTCCCCACCTTGCTAAAGCAAAACTTAACTTGACCTGTCTGAGGATTGTCTATGGTGGGTTCCCCGGCAGCAGCTTCACTCTCAGAGTTCTGCCTTAACACACTGCAATTTGCTGAAGTGGTTCAAAAAGTGAAAGAACTCAATTTTTGGACAGCTGACTGAGCTCACTGAGGTGGTTCACATGCACCTGCCACAAGGTGCCTGTACCTCTCTGCCCAAAGCTACAGTCTCCTAAACAAGGATGGTAAGATAAATTTGTGGCTCTGCACAGACAAAAAGTCGCAGTCTGTACCAGAAGGAGATCCAATTTATTCAACAGCTAAATCTAGTTCATTGGAAGATAAGCTGGGCCAGAAGAGCTACAGGAGCAAAATTCTTCTGCTGCTTTCCAAGAGGTGCTACAGCCTCTGACAGCAGGGGAGACCTGGGTCTGGAAGATGATCCAGAAATTGAGATACAGCATGCTCAGAGATGTTTGTTATCAGTTTTGACTGTCTACAATGATAAAACATCCTTGCAAAGGTAAAAAACCCAAACCCTTAATGAAGACCTCCAAAAGCATGAGGACAAATGTGGAGGACAACACAAGAAATTAGATTTTCCCTGTATTATTTTATAATTATGGAATAAATAAATGGTCCATCATATCAATCCACTGAAAATATAGGTGGAGAAGGAATTTACCCATTTTATTGATTATCATTTTGGCCCAGTCACATATAATGAATGAACAGGAATATTACTGAAGATGCAAGATGTTATCTAGTTTATCTCACTTCTGATTTGAACAGCAGAGAACTCACTTATCTCTCATATCCCAAACCAAAACCAAAATGAATGAGTTTGCCCATTTTTTCCTTATTTTC
Organism: Struthidea cinerea; assembly: GCA_013397865.1. Lineage (NCBI taxonomy): Eukaryota > Metazoa > Chordata > Aves > Passeriformes > Corcoracidae > Struthidea > Struthidea cinerea. The sequence continues at coordinate 195,750 of VZTI01005695.1, read as the reverse complement.
ACCACTAAAATTAAAAACAGGGTGTGACTCTGAGAGCAGAAATTATCTAGATTGTAATCTATTTGACTTGAAGGCTGTCTTCCTGTCATGTGCTAGTCTATGTTTGCTATGTTTTAGCAAACTAAAATCCTGATCATCTGATGGTGACTCTGAAGGCTGACTAGAACACAGATAAATAATACTAATGGAAGCTGAAAACAGATGCACAATTCAGTGAAGATCCAAACTAGAACTGAAAGAGGCAAACAGCTACCTTCAGTTTCTATTTGACAGTTCTGTTTTCAAATTTTCAGAGTAAAATTTGAGGTAATGCATAAGGCCTGAAAATGGCAGAAGTTTTCTTGTAAAGATGATGTTAAAGAAAAAGTGATCATGAAAAATAGCCTACTCACTTTGGAGAGGCCAACCTTAATGCAAATAATGCACATGCAAATATCTGTCCATGCGGAATCTCTTGCGGTTTAACAGGACCAAGTGCAAGGTGCTGCACCTGGGCTGGGGCAAACCCCGGTATCGACACAGGCTGCGGATGAAGAATTTGAAAACAGCCCTGCCAGAAGGACTTGGGGGTGCTGGTGGGTGAGAGGCTGGACATGAGCCAGCCATGGGCACTCACAGCCCAGAAAGACAAACATGTCCTTGGCTGCACCCAAAACACTGTGGGCAGCAGGTCAAGGGAGGGGATTCTGTCCCCCTGCTCTGCTCTGGTGAGACCCCCCCTAGGAATATTGCATCCAGCTTCGGGGTGCCCAGCACAAGAAGGACACAGACCCTGGAGAGTGTCCACGAGAGGGCAGCCAGGATGACTAGAAGGATGGAGCACTTCTCCTATGAGAAAAGGCTGAGACAATTGGGGTTCTTTTCAGACTGAAGAAGAGGAGGCTTCAGGGTAGCCTAATTGTAGCCTTCCACTACCTGAAGGCAGAGAGGGACCTTTTTACAAAGGCATGTAGTGACAGGACAAGGGGGAATGGATTCAAACTGAAAAAGAGTAGGTTTAGATTAGATATAAAGAAGAAATTCTTTATTGTGAGGGTGCTGAGCACTGGAACGAATAGGTTGCCTAGAGAAGCTGTGGATGCCCCATTCCTGTCAGTCTTCAAGGCCGGGTTGGATGGGCCTTGGAACAACCTGGTCTAGTGAAAGGTGTCCCTGTACATGGCAGGGGAGTTTGAACAAGATGGTCTTTAAGGTTCCTTCCAGCCCAAACCATTCCATGATTCAATGACTCTATGATTTTATGGTTCTACATATGCTTGAAACAGTAAACAGAAATCAAGCACAAGTGACTGAAACATAAATATTCAGATAGAATTAATGAGAGAGATGCTAACTGTTTTGATTATGCTATTAGTTAGTTATCAAGAAAATGATGAAGGCATATTCTGTGTGTGTAGTAAGCCACTTATTCTAAGATACAAAGCAGGTAATGGACTAACATCCATCTTAAATCACTTTCAGTGAAATAAACTTAATTCCGTTTTTGCCTGGGGGGCAAAAGACATCCCACCTAAACACAATCCTGTGTGCTTTTCTTTTCCATTAAGATACTACTGTTGTATTAGGAGAAAAATTATTCAGCAAAGTTTTATTTTAATTAATGCAATTATTTTTATTTTCTTTAGAATATGAAAAAACTGTGCTAATAATTCCACACTTTATACAGTGAAAATTCATTTTACTCCCATGAAATGATAGATGTGATATATCATTGCTAACTGGTAGACTTGCTGATCTTCACAATTAAGTCTTGACTATTTTGTTTTGATATGGTTTATGACAATTTAGAATTTAGGTTTGTGGGGTGTTTTTTGGTTTTTGTTTGGCTTGGATTTGTTTGTTGTTTTTTTTTTCCTGTGGGGGTATGAATAAAGAGATAACAGAGAACTAGATTCATTACTGTTCTAACATCTTGAAGGTTTACGGCAACTCAGCCAAAATGGAACACTGTAAGGAATAGTTAATGCTTTCCTAAAAAAACATTTCTTAAAAAATTTGATCTGCAATGCATTAATTCTTGGTGTAATGACCTGGATAATGATCTGTGGTGCTGTCAGGAAAAACTACAGTGAGAGAAATGCCCTCCTACCTAGTGCTTCCACCAAAAAGCCTATTCCTGCCTTCTTTGAGAAAATTCATGCTCCCTTACAGGCCACCCTTTTAGGGATGTGTCCTCCTTTCTCTAAAGCCCTATCAAGGTGAACTTTGGGGAATGGTCTTGCACCCTTGAGGAGCTGGAGGTGCAAAGACATTACTTGCTGTTACTTTGGTAGCTATTTGGGTTTAAGAACCCTTCATGATACCTAAGGGTGGCCACATGATAGAATCTGTCCCAGAAGAGAACTTTTCAAATTTTTATTTTATTAAGAATTCCTATCTGGAGTTCCTCTGCACTTTTCCATACTGGAGTCCTCTCAGATTTCTACTGACCTATTTTCAGTTTATGATTTATTTGCAAATCCCTTTGAAATTAATTATTTATCTTCAAGGACCTTAGGTTTGTCTGTTACCTGATATTTCCTTTCAACTGGTATATTTTAATGAAAAAAAAAGCTTTATTTGCAATGACAGAAGCAGAGTTTTACAGAATTCACTGTATTGCCATGGGAACGAATGAGTTCCTTCTGAATCATCATGGCCAAACTAACTCAGATGAAATAGGAACAAGCCCTAACCTTTGCCCATTCTTCAAACATACGTCAAAACTGATACGGTCTGAATGTTCAAAAAATTGAGGAGGTCCCTGGGATACATAGGTGGATTTCTAAAGCTATTTATATTATTGGAAAAGCAAAGAGGCACCTGCTGATTTATCTGTACCCTTTCACACTTAACCGCTTGAAAAATATGTGACTTTCAGGCTGCAAAGAATAATTATGAACTTACTGAAAAAGCAGACAAGAAAGGATATTCTTTTAGAAAATTGTTCTAAATTTCCTTTCATACTTCTTTCCTTTTAGGATTTTCCAATATATTTTAATGTTTCTAATAAAAAAAAATCATAATTTTCATCACTGTCACAAAAATGCATTTTCCTTACTATCTGTAGATCCATTAGAATCTGAGATGTCTGGAACTTTTTTTGTGCCTATTTTTACAATTCAGATTTTGGCAAAAGACAGCAAAATGTTGAGAACTTACTGTGGAAGAAAGTATAAAGAAAAAAAGGGGAGGAATCAATAAAATGTATTTCACTTTAAAAATGAATAAAAGACGAAAAATTGAAATAAAAATGCTCCAGTTTTTGAAAATCAAAATTAAAATTAGAAGATGATTTTTTCGTTATTTTTCCTGACATTGTCTTCAAAGGTAAAAATGTTCATCTCTGGTGTTTTGAAATTAAAAGTGTTATTTTATCACCAAACATATATTTCACTAGGAAGATTTTGATATGCCTTCTTTATGACTGTTTTTTTTCCTGATTTTATTGAGTTTTGTACCTTGAAAGGAATCATTCTCCATCAATCATTAAAGTGAGTCTATAATCAAACCTACAGTAAATTATAGTCTTATTTTCTGTATTCACTAATACAGAGTTTGAAAGTGTTCACTTCAACACAGATAACAGAAAATCTGAGGATTTCTGGCCTGCACAATTAGGTTTGGGGACTTGAAGGAATCTGGTTCCACAGTGGGAGAGTGGATGAAGTGGGGTCTCGGATGAAGCACAGCTAGGTTCTGCCTCCATGCAATTGCTTCATGTATCTTTCAGGGTGGTAGAAATTCAGTCTAGTTGAAATTTAAACATTTGAATCTTTTTGTTGACACTGTCATGAATTTTGCCTTTAAGCAAAATGTTAGGAAACAACCTTAACATTTCTATGCCCTGTTTTAGCAGTGCACCTACATTGAAATAAAAAAAAGTAAAATTCATTACAATTAACACACACTTGCAAAGGATTGGTAAATCATATAATTAAAAGTAACTTTATAATTATAAATATTTCTGTAATAAGGGTAGTTTTGTCAAAATTGTTAATAACTTCTCAGGATAAAACCCACTTTTTTGTATATACAATTATTTTGCCTCCCATGAGAGATATATCAACCAAGTCAGAAGACAGTGGGAAATATTGAGTATAGGCATGATTTTGAGAAATGCTGGCAGTGCTCACAATTTGCACATCAACTTAATGTTTAAAGTCTAATAAAAATGCAGAGACTAGACTTCAGTGACTTACTCAGAGTGTAGATCTTCAGCCCCCTGTTGAAGGAGTACACAACTAAGGGTGTGGGGGAGTATGTAAGAGCTAAATTCAATATCTTTGGCTGGGGATACCCTGATTTTAATCCCCTAATCCCAGAAAAGTTCTCCATTTTGGCCAATGTAATTTATTACAAAATCAATTGAGCATACAGTGGAAATCAGAAATTCCCCCTTATGATGTAAGGTACAACAGAAATTATAGAGAAGCCGGGCTCTGTTGCCTGCAATTATAACTGCATTTGTGAGAAATCCAATCCTATGTGGATTTCTTAGGCATGTGCAGAAGATTAAACTCTTGCTGTGAATTTAACAAAGAGATATCTGGCTTCTGAGATCCAGGATCATGTGCAAGGAGCAAATTCATCTAGTCCAGGACATATCTGGACATGTTCAGAAGGGAAATGATTGGTGAAAAAGGGATATTATCAAGAAAGGAGAGTGAATTTAGTGGCAGTTAAGGTCTTTCCTCCTTCCTTCCTTTCCTTCCTTCCTTCCTTCCTTCCTTCCTTCCTTCCTTCCTTGATCATCTTTGTGGCTCTTTGTTGGACTCTCTTCAGGATGTCTATGACTCTCTCCCAGAACTGAACACAATACTTGAGGTGTGGCCTCACCAGTGCTGAGTAGAGGGAAAGGATCACCTCCCTCAACTTGCTGGCAATATTTTGCCTAATATAACCCAGGATATGTTTAACCTTCTTTGTGGCAAGGGTAAGTTACTGGCTTATGTTCAGCTTGGTGTCCACAAGGACTCCCAGGTTCTGGTACTTCTGCTTCTAATTGTAGTCAGCCTGTTGGTTTGGAATTCCCAGATTCTGGAAGGCCAGTGTGCTGTTTTTACCTATGGTATTTTGTATTTTGCCGTGTTCTGATTTTTCAGACTTCTCTCAGCCATGCTTCTCATTTGCATAATAAGCATGGTTAATCAAGCAAGCAACAGCCAGGTGCACTGCAGGTCAGTTAAGAACGTGGACCTGAACAAATCCAACACACACTAAACAGCTGGAGCAGCACCTTGCACTATTTACTCCAACTGTGGCATCCAAGTTATTAATGAAAATATCTACAAAAAGGAAGGAACACAGCTTTGTTAAACAAAGATTTTTTGTAAATATGCCAGAGAGTAACTGGTAAAAACTCTCGTCCATCTACTACCATTAGACCTCAAGGTGCATTGAATGTGTCCATGTCACATATGCCTTTAGGAACAAAGGATGACTAGCAACAGGATCATTTCTCTCTTTTCTGGTTCTCAGTCTGTACATTCACTCAGTGGTTCAACTGAAAGAGGGAACATCATCCAATTCCTATTGCAGCCACTTTTGATGTAGTTCTTCTGGGCTGGGACCTGAACTGGATCAAGTTTCCATGAAGAAAATGACTAGCCAAACATTTAGTTATTGATATTTACCTCAGAAGAAACACACCATTACTGTGTTCTCAGAGAATTGATGCAACACCTAAATACTCATCTCTTCTGGCAGAGTAAGAAATGGTGGGCCACGGACTCAAAAGGGGAACCTTGAAGACCTGCCTCCAGGAAGCATTAATCCCTTACTCAGAGCTGGAATATTGTAAGGGTTTTCTAGTGGAGCGTAGTGAGAGAAAACTTTTAATTTGAGGCTGATCGAGAGCTTGGCCAGGTGGAGAAGAAGGTAAGCAGCTGAACTGGCTGTAACTGAGTTCCCATCTGTCAGAGACTAATATATTATAATTATGACTTAAACTTTTTCTTGAAGGGCCTTTAAAACTGTATTACAAAAGCTGCAGAGAAGACCAACACACCCTAAATGGGGCCCTGACTGAGGCCTTACACTGCTCGATGATGAAGATAAGATAAAGTAACAGCTCAGGGCTGGGGACATTCACAAAGCACAAGCTTAACACCTCCAAGGTGGCAACCACAGCCCCAGGGCTATCAGCTGCCAGGCTCCCACAGACCGTCCAAGCAAAAGGAGTGGGGAGGAAAGGATTTGGGTATCTTAAGAAAAGCCTCTGGTCAGAGGCGCAGTGACTGCCCATCCTCCACTGTGCTGAGGAGCCCAGCTGAGG
>VZTI01005695.1:118515-189394 GCA_013397865.1 Struthidea cinerea | reverse complement strand
CCCAGACCCTGCACCAGAGCACCAGAGATGATGCAACAGACCCTCAGTGTTGCAAGGGACAGTGTGTCAAGCCAGCCCCCGCAAGGGGAGACACGTGGGCATTCCCACCTGGCCCAAAGCGTGTATTAATCCATGGGATTCTGTACTCTTTGGCATGTGGCAGTGTGTGGTGGTGGGGGACCCTCACCACCAGAAGACCAGATGGAGGGGAGCAACGAGACATTGTTGGGACCCTCGGATGGGTGATACGCTTCCACCTAATGCCTTGTCACCTCTCCCTGTCCCCCCACCCCCCATGCACACTTCTTTCTCTATTTCTTTCTTTCTTTTCTCTCTCCTTCTCTTTGCCTCTTCTACTATTAAATAAAGTACATCAATTTTTGGGCAACAACATCTAACTTCGTTTGGTTTTAATCTCATTTCTGGGAATATTTTGAACCTTCTAAGTTCTTTCCGGTTTATGCACAGAGACTTAGCTTTGTTTGCTTTTCTGGGTTTAAACCGGATCGCAACACCATCACAGAGTTAATTTCTCCACTTGGTTTGTTTTTTCCCCTTACATCATAAAAGTGTAACTATATATGAAGTCTGTTATGAAACAATATATTCAGAAATAATTCAGCTTGGGTCAATATAAAAGGATTATTTTAATAAAATAGAAGTAGTTTGATTTTGGCTTTTATTATAGTTTGTTTTTTTTAATTTATAAAGGAATGAAAAATAAAGAGTTTTAAATGAAATCTTGCTAACTTTAGTGACTCAGTTCTTGTTACTTTAAATGGCTTATATTTTTTTCTGTATGCTTGCTTCAATAATAACATTCCTTTGGCTTGCTTAGATTCCACTGAACCAGTAATATAAAATTGCCCCTTCAAAAAATTATTGACCACATTCTCAAAAAATGGAAAGATATACTAGTTTGAAAGTAAACCAGTGAGAGATTCCAAATTAGAACTACAATTTAATAGGACAATGAAAATAAATGCAATAGTACAGAAACACTGACAGAGTCAGAGTACACCCTGACACCCTGTCGGGCAGGGTGGTGGTAGCAGTCCAGTTAAATGGTGGCTGCAATCCCGTTGAAGTGGTGATCCTGTAGAAGGGTCTGGTCTTCCTCTGATGGTCCAGTGGTGGTTATGTAGCTCTTGTCCTCCGGGAATCCAGTAGGTAAGGCCAGCTGTGGTGTTCCAAACCATAGATTATCCAGGTAGGAATACTTGGTTCCTCCCCCTGGGTGGAGCATCTCACAATGGGATGATGTAATTTTATCGAGTCATGCAGTGAGGCCTTGATGGCCCATTTAGCAGAGACAGCGTCCCAGAAGGAGTTGTCAGGGATGAGTCACAGAGGACAAAGAACACTGCCTCACTTATCTTAACAGCTTACATAGATGGTAATAGAATACATACCTTTTGGTTATATCTTACATTGCAGCCTAAGACAACATATTTTCACCTTTGATCTCTGATGGAGTTCAGCAATTAGCTATCTTAAGACCTCATAGAAAGAAATTCAAGTTTATGAAAACCCTATTAATTCATATTTTGATACATATTTTAAGACTTGTTTTGTTCAGCCTGGAGAAGAGGATATTGAGGGTAGACCTCATTGCCCTCTTCAATATCCCAGGAGGGGAGGTGGAGTTGCAGGCACTGATCTCTTCACTCAGACCAGCGATAGGAATGAAGGAAATGGCATGAAACCGAGTCAGGGAGGTTTAGGTTGGATATCAGGGACAGGTTCTTCACCCAGAGAGTGTTGTTGATGAGCATAGACCAACATTAAATCTATGTTGACAGAAATATCCTTTTGAAACAATCTTCATGAGAAATTTTCTGGTTATATTCAAGCTTTCATATAAACCACAAGGAAATCCAAGAATCAGGTTTAGGTTAGATATGAGGATTGATTAAGGAACGGTTATAAAGAATTCAAATTCTCAGATGAAAAGTACATTAATATAGTGGTGAATCACTTTTGTGGACATATATCTAGAACTGGAATCATTTATATATTAATTTTTGAACCTACCAAAGAGTATTTATATGAAAATTTATCTGTCCCTTAACACTGGGGTCTTTGGAAGAGATGTTAAAATTCACGTTTTTCTATTAAGGAATAACTATCACAGAAGAACATAAGAACAGCTTTTTTAAGCCCAACAAAATGTCAGTATCCTTCCTCCAGCAGTGGTTGGCTCTATGTGTGCCAGTAATGATTGTGTGCAGGGAAAGAATGCAAAATCTTTGTAAGTATGGAGTGGCCTTTCTCAGTTCTGGAGCAGCCCTTCCAGAAGTTGTCTCTGCATCATCCCAGCCTAAAAGAATGGTCTATGAACACCTCCAGCTTCTTTGAAAGTTCCTAGAACGACTATTTTTGAATATAACAGAATGAATCTTTTCCATGTAAAGTGTCGGAGGCTCTTGATAACCACGTTCAGCTTCTTGACTGTTCAATGGATATGTAGTGTTAAAATATGAAGATGATGATGATGATGATGATGATGATATAATTGATAAATAAAATTCCATTTGGTTTTAGTTAAATCACAGTAATAATACAATTACCATTACCTATGACTGAGAAGTCTTTATTACATATCAGACTGGTCAATTTTATATCTTCTTCCCTCCTTGATTTTCTCATGCTTATAACAGAAGATCAAGAACTTTAATTCAGGAATTTATTTCTGTTTTTGTAAAGTGACTTGTTCATATTATGGTGTAATTAGTCTTCCTATTTCCTAACCACAAAAGAATATAAATATTTCCAACTGCAATTAGAAAACCGAGAAGCTAGTTTTCACTGATTTTTTCACACACTCTTTATCCTTTTATTTGAGCATGTTCTTTCTCTTGCTAATAGAAGCCAGCATTTATTTTAAAGGATGCTAGCAGATGTGCAGATTAGTCTTCAAAACTTCCTGTTCCTGTCAGTTGACAGATTTTTGTTATCATTTCGGATATTGGCACACTTTATTTATAAAGATAGCTTTCCTATCTGGATCAGTGCCAACAGAGAAGTAGCTCTGTTTTATCCTTTCTGCATAAGATATTATGACAGTCACAATGCTCTGAAACATCCACAGGTGCAGTTTACTGATGTCTCACTGTATTAGGAAAACCAGATAATACAATTTAGTAAGATATGTGAAGAGCACTGGCTCTCATATGTTTTCAGAAATTATTTTAAAAGATCATTCAGATAGTGTTCAGGCAATGTGTTTTTTAAATATCTTGTTTTTCAGATCACTTCTGATCCCTTTCTTGGCTATAGGCAGAATGAGAGTTGATTTGAGAGGTGTTTTTTTGTTTGGGTTTTTTCTAACCTTCTCCCTAGTGTGGCATAATGTCTTTCCCCTTCTTATTTCAAACCAGAATAGCTTGGTGTTAAATACCAAGCTAATGGCAGCATTGATTAACTCAGTTGAATAAATCACAAGTTCCTATCAATGCAGATGTTGTCCATTAGTAAGTAAATGAAAAAAATTCAGGTTATAACTGTGCATTTTGGCAGTGTATGAATGCAGAGTGGCTAAATGTTCTCCTTCACAGCAGAAGTTACATCAGTGGGTGCAACTATCATGCAATGTATTGAAAGGAAAATTTGGTGCTTTTTTTTTAATAAACATTATTCAATGTCAAAATCAGCACTGACCAATTGTTAAAGCTACACTAGAACTTGCAAAAAGTATTAATTCTACCATCTTCAAAAACCCTACTATATGGCACACAACTTTTGTCTTGTAAGAGTGACTTTTTTCTGACAAAAAATTACTTTCCTTAAGAAAATAGATCTACTTTGTGGTACTACATAAGTAATAAGATAAAATGTCTTTGAAGAGATATTTTTATTTTCTCAAGTTTTAAACACTCTGCCTGCTTCTTTCCTTGTTCCTTGGCAAAGGAATAGATAAAAGGCCTTGATGAAAAACTGAAGAATACTTGAAGAATATGCTATGTAATTCTCATAATAGATTACCTGAAGAAACCCCCTAAACTTATAAAACAGTCACTATCATTACCAAGAAGCTGGTGAAGTGGAATACTAGACTGTTTCTCTTTAGATTTCTATTAATGCTTTGACTTTTTTTTTTAATTTGACTGCTATGCTATTTATGATAAAGAATAAATAAGATAGGAATAGATATAACATAAGGAAGATTTGAAATCACACTTGTTTAGCAAAAATGTGTGAAATTATTGAAAGTACTGATGTTTGACAACTATACTGAGATTAAAAGACTTATCTAGGAAAATCAAGAAATAGGATATATCATCAAGAAGTGATCTATGAAAGAAAATAACAATTTTGCATGAAATATTCATTATTTGATTTAATAAAAAAACAACTATTTATACATGTGTGAGGGAATGGGAGAAAGAAACCTTTGGTTGATAGGAAATATGCCGGAACATGCCACCAAATTTATCACTCATAATAGGCACTAGTATTTAATTTATTAGAAAGTATAAACCAAGGTGAATTTATTTATCTCTCTCCATTAGCTAGAGCTCCATAACAAGCTTTGTCCCAGGCAGCTACTGGGTATCTACTGAATGTATAAAATGAGGCCAGATATCTCCGGCCCTGTTAGACAAAGTGGAAGCTATCATGCTTTTGTTTGTTGGGGTTCTTGAAGAAATTTTGAGAGAGGTTTTTATATGTTTGTGTATGAGTTTGCACACAGCACAACACATGCTCAAGAGAAGCCCAGTATACATAACAAGAACAGTATAATTTATTAGTTATTAGGATAATACTAACAAAACAAAAAAATTTAGTTATGATTTGACACCCCACCCCAAAAATGTCAATCACCTTGTAAAGGTAAAATATGCACAAAAGAGTGTGCTCTATATTGCACAGTTATATCTCATACTGAAAAATTGTTTCTGAAGTACTGTGAAAGTCTTAAAACCACAGATAGAGAAAGTATTTAGGAACACTGGGAGCATCCAGACTGACAAGTAGATAAGTATGTTCTACTACCTCTTATATAATTCTTTAGTATAACATCCAAAACTGATACAAAAAAAGAGATGTTTTTCCCACTTCTCTCAAATCTATCATGAGAATTTTGGCTTTTTCTTTTTTTTTTTTTTTCCCTGATCCAATCAGTCTTACTCACAATTATTTAAGACATTTGTTTTTGCAATATGTAAGGTACAATTATGTAAATGCTGCTATGTTCATGGTGTTGGCTGGAGCTGTGAGTAAGGATAAGCAGAGCTATTGCAGGCACCGTGTAAGCATTTAGAAAACTGATTTTGTGCCATGGAATAGGAAGGAATGGGATGGTAGAAGGAAGAAGTTAAGAAAGACAAATTTAACACCAAGGAGAGCTGAGAAATGAAAAGTAGGTGGATGAACTCAGAAAAGCTTATTGAGGTCTTTATGGAATTTTCCTTACATCACTGGAAAAGTACTGTGATGACACCACTCTATGGAGAGCACAGTTGCAGCTGATTCCTATTTCCAGAGGGTTATGGGTCTTGGTGAAAAATGCAGGGGGTCAAGATAGAGCATGAGCTTGAGTAAGCAGGTTGCCTGGCTGGTTTACAGTGTGGGGATAATACAAAGCAGCAAGAGCAAAAACAAAGGACTAGCTTGAATTTCCAGGAATTTATTACCTTGGTTGGTATACATTGGTCAGGAAAGCTGGTTCTTATTGTCTGTAAATGTTTAAATGTAATTTAAACATTATATGTTACCTTTATGGTTGCTGCTGACAGTGAAGGGATGTTCTGAACCTCTGGATAACTAGAGCTGCATGAGAATGTCTGGGCTCCTCTGTTGAGCTACCTGCCTGGATTTAGCCGTAGATATTAATATTGCATAAATCTGCCCGTGTTTTTGTAGATAAGGGAATAATTCTATCAGTCACTGTTACTGCAATAAAAACCAAATCATATAAAAACCAGCAACACAGCTCATTCCTACTCATTCGGAATCCGCTGCATAACAAATTAATGGCAGTGTGCATGAATAATGAGAAATGCTTCAAACATGGAGATTCATTTGTTTGGACAAACATTGTTGACTGCACTGAAGTAGATTGCAATGCTGGCATTATATTTGAGTCACTAAACTATTACTGCCACTGCTATTGCTGTTACTGCTGCTACTACAGCAGATGAGCAGAGGTCAGTGATAGGTAAAGTAAAGGACAAGTGCTGCTATGTAAAAGTTTAGATCTATATAGATATGACAGTGAAGATTTTTAGCTGGAAAAAAAGAAATCAGGAAATTTAATTCCTCAGTATCAGGAGGATAGAAAAAGAGCTAGCAGAGAATATCCAACTTATTTACTGTGAATCTGTTAAACCATAAAACTTCTCCAGAAAACTATACTTTTATCTTTTTTTCTGTCATCTCCTTTTGAGAATAAAGTACTGAAAAGAGAACTTTGTTGTAAAATCTTCTGCTTCTAAACCTGGATAGTAATCATCTCATTATAGTAAGTAATTTGAAATTATAGCTAGTGGATATTGATACTTACTTCCTTTAAAGTGGTATGTTTCATGTTGAACTTCACTCACACCTGATATAAGAAAAGCATGATGGTACTTTTGCAAGGTTACAAAAAAAAAATAGTCTCCCAATCTGATTAAAACCTACCCTGTATATATGAGAGATATATGATATAGAATTCAATACAAGATTTTATTTTATTACAGATATTCTCTCAGTAGTACAGTATGTTACCTGAATGTATATTTGTATGTGTAAATATTCTTTACCATCTAAGAAGTGTACTTTAAAATGAAATATATTCCCTCTGATTTTTTCAGTCTCCTGTTCACAAACATAAGGGCATTGCATACCATTGTAGGAAACTACAACTCTGATTTTTTATCTCATTTATACTTATAGAAATAGGTAATAACACCTATGTGTAGTCAGGTGATTTACACTTGTATAAAAATGTCTAAGTGAGACGAGGATGCATGAATATTTTTTGGAGGTCTAAATTTAAACAGGAAGAAAAGAAATATATTTTTGTACAAGGACATGGCTGGTTTTTACCTTTATTATTAAGAAAGAGTGAGAAGTAAAAGGAAAGGTAGTAAGAATATCAGTTCTTTGAAATCAAACTTCCTTATGCTTGAATTGCAATTTGTGAAAATTGTTTCCCCCTATGAAGCATGAATGTTGACTTTGCTAGAAGTTCAACAGGGCAGAAGAATTCAGTTCTCAATCTTTTCTAGATATTGACATTAACGGTAATATCATAATTTTTCACATTTTTGGTCCTGTCTATTTTTGTGCTTAGAGGTGAGAGAATTCTTTGATGGAGTTTTTGATCATAACCCTGTGTTGGGGGCTCAGCTTCACAGAAACTGGTCTTTGTTCCTGGAAGTGAACAGTTCTTGGCCATCTTGGCCACAGCTGCTGTTGTTCACATCAGTCCTTAAATAAAGTTTATCAGATTACAAATGTGCTGAAGGAAGCTCTGAGAAGACAAAGCAACATTTTGCCTCTGACACATCATAAGAACATTTTGAAAAGCCCTGTGGGAGATGTCCTTAACTTTGCAGAAATTAATATTATTAGTACTAAGACGCATGTCAATGGAAGATTGAAAGGCAATTTGCTTATCAAATCTTGACTTCATAGCAATCCAGTCATACAATTTTTTCAAGCTCTTTTTTTCTTTCTGTCCCCAGCCACCTCCCCCTTTTGCCCGCAGATCTCTGTCTTTAAGCAGTGTATAAATCTGAAGTATTGCAACTCATCCCAAGCTACAACAGAACAGAACAGACCAGATCAGGCCAGACTACCCCTGGGTCTTTCCTCACACTCTTCCTGTAGATGTGAATAACACTGGCTGGCTTCCCATCAGCAGGGACCTCCCCAGCCTCCCAAGTTTATAGCAAGGGATCCTGCCATAACATCTGCTATCTCCTTCAGAATTTCAGAAGAGCTTATTTAGGATGATACATAGAGAAAATGCCAGAGTCTGTGATCCCACAGCAGGACTATTGTCTATGTACAAGTTCTTTACAGACTCTGAGAGTTTCCTTTGTCTTCTCATCTGTAAAGGGAAGATGTGCAAGTAGATGGGTGTGGAAAGACAGGAACTTTTCTGGCTATGCAGTAAATTGGGTGAATATAAGTCAAATAACCTCTGGAGATTCAGTGCAAAGTACAGTACATAATATCCTGATTTTTAGAAGTCCATACTTATTAACAGTCATTTAGACACAACACTGTTAGAGATAATTGACTTTTGAAACATATTCAGAATTCCAGGTGAATCTCTTTTATTTTTTAGCTGATCATAAGGGTAGGTGAGGTCTTCTTTTTTTATTCTGCTGTGAAATACACAGTATTGACAGACCCTTTGTTCTGTCTTTTAAGATGAGATTTAAGAAGAAGAGTTCAAGTGAAAGAAGACTTACTCTAAATATTCCCCTCCTTGTCAGGTCGTTTTTAACTTCTGTATGCAATTTTTTTAGCATTTAGATCAGCATTTTTCATACTCCCCTTTATAAATAAACAAGGAAACTAACAGGCAAGACTGAAACTGATAAAACAAAATCCTTATAAAAATAATACACTTTTAAGACTTGCTTCTCTTGTTTAAGAGGAGATAAGCTACTTAAACACCTACTTTTAAAACTATGTGTTTAAATAATCCACTGGCCTATATTCAAAAAGAATAATTGCAATTGGAAGTGTGCAGACTCTCAGTCTTGTGAAGACCAACCATGCAAAACTTTTGAAATATTTTAAAAGTATTTCTCAGTGTAGCGATCCATTTGAAAAAAAGATGTTAAAGTGATCCCCTGGGAGATATATACTGAACTGAGTAGACTTGTCACAGTAATGTGGTCACTTAAATTTTGATTTGGTCACTTCTTCCTACTAGAGTATTCAAGCATTTAAATTCTGTATCGTAAAAACTTGCTGTGTTGCTTTCTCCCTTAATTTGCAGCTGAAAAAATATGCTAAATTCTGAAGGGGGTTAGTTTTTCTGCAGAGTTAATAACCAGGGAACCAACATCTACATCATTGTTCATGAATGTTAAAAATGTAATAGCTATTCCAGATTGGCAATTTGATTGCTATAACTGTAATGCATTATAGTAGTTCCAATTATCAATATTAATACCACCATGATTTTTTTGTGTTGCAGAACATGAATTAATTTGTTCACTTTCACTTCTTTTTTTTTTAATATACAACAATATTGAAGGTTTGAATCTAAAACAATTCTTATCAAATCAAAATTCATTTAAAGAAAGCTTGCAGTGACTTTCAAAGAACTGTGAAATAATATGCAATCTCTTGCTCTTGGGTCTATAAATTAGGTTGATAAAAAGAATCTAGATATCAGGATATGGAGAAACAAGACCTTTCTTAGTGTGGTCTCTAAATTAGTACTAGCTAGGGGTACTAATAAATAAGATTATTTAGTACTCATTTTTAAACTAATATCTGAGTGGGTGGGTATTAATGAAATGTGTACAGGTATTCTCAACTTCAAAGTAATCAAAAGTTTAAAAGGACAGGAAAATTTATAGAGTAGTATTAGGACTGAGAAATCACAGAGGAACATATTGATTAAAATTAATTTTAGGGAGCAAATTCATATGTTAGAGGGCATAAACACCTTTTATGTGACACCTGTGGAGAGAAGTTGCTTGGTCATAGCAGAATTTGATCCAGGAGAGGAGATTTTGATCCCAGGTCACTGATAATTTCAGAGTTTTGTTGGTTTGGGTTTTCTTATTTATTACAAAAAAATTATAATTCAAATCAATGAAATTAAAAACTTTCTAATAGAAAAACTGGTGAAACAAGGTCAGAGTAATTCTATAATAGATCTACGAGCAGATCTTGATCCTTGCTCTAAACTCTGGTGGTTCTTACAGACTTATTTCGCTACTGTTATACAAAATACTACTTCTGGCCAGTAATACTGATAGTTTGTGTTTTGAATGGTTGGTTTTACAAACTGAAAAGAATATGCACAGTCTGAAAAGAAAAAAATAATGAGATATACTCATGTGAATGTTAATTGGGCACTGCATGCAAGAGCAGTAGATGATGAACCTTTGCCCCAGAGCACAATTCAGCAATCACAAAAGCTATTTTTTTGCTAAAAATAATCAAGCCTGACAAAAAAGGTGAAAAAAACATTTGAATTGTTTTTAGACTGAAAACAGAGAATTTTTGAAAACAATCAGAATAAATCAGTGGGTTAGAATGCAGACCGTGGATGAGCATAGGAAACGTTCAGCATGAAAGCATCACGATGTAAATGGATAAGGATATGATCCAATGAAGAAGCAGTAGCATGCCCAGGGCTCAAAAAAAAGGTGCCATCAGCTGATTTTAAGGCCTTTATCTTTAAATATTCTGAGGGTTTTCTGCCCTTACGCCCTTCTCACTGACTTCTTCACAAATACAGTGAGAAAGAATGTTTAAATATATCTACAGAGCATGAGATGTCTTATACAGGTGTGAGCCCAAGAAAAAGATGTTAACTTATGTGTCACAGTAGAAGAAAGTCTCAAATATTTATCAGTTACTTTTCTACAGTGTTTTTTTAGAGAAAACAAGGTAAGATACCTACTGGAAAAACTTAGAAAGGTCCTGATAAAATAGACTTATATGCCTTATATTTAACAGACTTATCCATCTTATGCTGACATCTGAGAAAGGATGCTAATGCAATATTTAATTTTTTTTATTGGCAGAGGTTAGAATAATATCAGGCCAATACTGTCATATTTAAAGGTATTCTCAGGATGAAACAACTTATGCCTGATTTCTTTTGAAAAGATCAGTGGCGTTGTTAAAGCCTTGACATCAATTTCTGACAAATATTAAAAGACAGAACATTCCAAGACACCCCCCCCACCCTCAAAATTACTCATAAATAATTGAAAAATATAGAAAAAGGGACTTCTGGGGAAGTGTTAAAATGGTCAGTATAAAATTATCATTTGAAAAATCATAAAGGAGTTGACATTGATACAATCAATAAAGAATTGAAGGAGGTTAATATATTTAACACCAGGGAATATTGTTTTAATGAAACTAGATATTTTTGAACAAATTTGGTATTGCTTTTGATGAGATTACATGCACAGCTGATTAAAGTAACCATATTGACATAGGGAATTTACTATTGTAAAATATTTGGTTTAATTAAACATGATGAAAATTAGTACTGTACCCAATCAGTGTATTCCATATTGAAGGGATTAAAGAGTGGTAAACTGATAAATCCCACAGAAAACTGTAACATAATGTTAGAGGACAGTCTCTAGTAATAAATCTGCAAAGATCCTCTTTGTGGCTGAATCCCATTCCTCATTTCAACCAGTGTGGGCACCACTGTGAAATAATTACAGTTGGACAAAGACACAGGTTTGCAAGCCCTCCTTCTTGCTATTCACTTTGGACTCTAGCCAGTGTTTCTGAGCATTCAGGACATGATCCACTTTTGTCTTGTGTCTGAAACCTACTGAGAACCAAAGAAAAAAGGAGCTTCACCACTGATGGCATTTGGAGCACTGTTGTGAATGTCCCTACAGGCTCCCATGGTATCATACAGTAGTTGCCCAAGTTGGCCCCTTGAGACTTCTGAAGTAATTGTCCAAATAAAAGAAAGCATGGCATATCCATAGCAGGTGCAAGGGGACAGGGGAGAGAACAGCAAGAAGAAAAAGGGAGAAGGCTTGTAGGGTAAGATAAAACCAGTCCAACAGGCCAAGTAAAGAGCAAAAAAAACCAGCTGACACAAAGAAATCACTCACCACCCGCCTGAAGAGGACTGATGCCAAGCAAGACTCTGAGTAATGGTCACTGAAAGCCAAAGTTCCCTACTTCTTCTATCTCTAATTCAGTCTTTTATTTCTGATGTCATAAGCTACGGGATACTGCTCTGCACAGTTTGCATCAGCTGTCCCAGCTCTGTATCCTCGTAACTCACTGTCCTCCCCCAGTTTACTTGCTGGGAGACAGAGTGGGAAAAAAGAGAACATGCCAGCTATGTGCAAGCACTGGTCAGCAATAGCCAAACACCGGTGTGCTATCAGCACTATTTTAGCCACAAATCTGAAACATAGCACTGCACAGGCTGCTGAGAAGAAACTTACCTCCATCTCAGCCAAAGACAGGAGAGAAATAAAACACCTTAGATTTTTCATGACACAGAATGATCCCTTATTCCCTATAGCTATCCATAAATTGATCCAAGCGCAGCAACAACATGAGTAAGTCTGTAAGATACCATGCTGTAGCCAATGCAAGGCTCATCTAAGCTGTTACATTACTTACCATATGGTCTGCAAAATACTTAATATGTTTATGCCAAAACAGTGATTCATGTATGCTACATCTGCCACCATAAATTTGGTTACCTTTCCCACATCACCTCAGAAATGCTAAAAACTGAGGGCAGTTTATTTACTCTTCCATCTTGACACAAAGTCACTGCAGGTTGATGACCCCCTTACATTTCCTACTGCAAGATCCACTTCTGCAAGGTGGTGTATCAGATAACAGTGATAGTTCACTCTTGTTGGCTGCAACAGAAAGAGAAGTTGAGCATTTTTCTGGGAATACAAAAGCTAAAAATTCAGTGAAAAGATCACCACTTGAGGAGCGAACCATTACTTTCCCTCTTTCAGAAACTTCAGTGTATGAGGCGAGTAGTGATCAGGACTGTAATACTGCATCATATCCTCTTCCACTCAGACTTAATAAATAACAGAAAGAGCTGGAGAACAATAGGCATATATATCCATAGGCAATAGATCCATAGGCAGCTACAAGTTGGTGTGTCTCACCAGAGATGCAATGAAATGCACGTTCTGCTTCTTTCATGTACTCCTGCAAACATACGAAATGATGAACCATATTTCTTATTTTTTTATGGTAAACCCCTCTATCTGTACTACTTCATGGGCTTTAATGCAGAGCTAAGTCCTCAGAATTACCATCTTGATTGACCAGAAAAGATCAAGTCAAATGATGTAAAGGATGGGAACTATCTTGCTTAATTTTAGATCTGTACAGTCTGGGTATCGACAGCTGCTCCATGCTCCCTTGAGAGCTGATGGAGAAATATGCGCATGGTGCAGTTCACCTGATCTATTTTAGACATCAGTTTTTATGAAATTAAGCACTGAACTTACGAAACTTGGTAACTTAAACTGGGAACTCAGAGTGACATCATCACCATACCACCTGGTATGTTATAGCCAAAATATTATAGACTGTTGCAAAAATATCGTTACTAGTTTCAACAAAAATTTATTAAAATTTATCAAACATCAGTTGTTTGTAATAATATGGTTTTGGACAACCATTCTATTTTGGATATATTAACAAGACACGAAAGGGCTTAATGTAAAAATGTGACTTCATCCTGCTACAGTATGTTCTTGCATGTGCCATGTTTCATCTGATGATATACTGTATCCAAATCTATACCCTATTGTGTACATGAGATTTTGCTGGCTGTTTCTAATTAAGTATTTTTCTTTTTTTTTTTTCTTTTTTATTCAAATCTGGCATCTGTTGTCACAAGAAATCTTTAAATACCTATGGATTTCAAGTGATCCTATTTTAGAACATGTTACAGTCGCATAATATTGATGCACTATACTGGACATGGTAATGCTGAGGTATTAAGGAATCTCAATGGTCATTAATTAAGATAGATGAAAATAAGACTACATGCAAGCTTCTTAGTGCACCTTCATCTCAGAAACAAATAAAAATATGTATAATTTATTGTTTATATTATAAAGCTACTGCAACACCATTTGTTCTTGTGGGACAGATTGTGGCTTTGGGGAAGTAGAGAGAGGTAGAGAGAGGAAAAAACAGATATTGGGTGCTACAGTGCAGTTGAGGCAGACCAATATTATATAAACATTTGAGAATCCAAATAATTTCTTCAGGTTATGAAAATAGGTTGCAATGTTGAGATGGTTAGACAGGTGGCAAACTGAGACTACAGTTTTATGCCAAAAATATATCTAGTTACACAGTTAGTTCTGCTACTATCTAGTTACTATCATACTTTCTGCTCTTCTCTTCAGCCCATCCAGGGTATCCATTTACAAGCCTTGTTTTTGGGCAGGGAATGTTCCTTAATGCCACTACTTAATTCAGCCACTACTATGAAGCAATATCAATCTCTGTAGGGGTGTTCACTTTTTAATAGATGCTAATATTATACAAATAATCAGAATAATGAATTTAAAAATTGCCATAGGTTTGATTTTGTTTTTAAATCAGCAGATTTTGTCTCTTTTTAAAATGGATAAAGTCACAGAAAGTCTCTCAAATGCATTTGTGTTCTCAGATATAAAGTGCCTGTTAGGCATTTTATAGAGCTGAGAGAGTTTAAAAAAGCTTCAGAAGCAAGTCAGCTTGCTCGTATTTATTTTGAAAATGCACTCCACACTCACAGACTTAGAGGGAGCTTAATTACAATCAATGGAATAATTAAGTTGAGGGAAACGTGCAATAGAGAACAGAAATGAATAGAAAACATATTCACAAGTGTACCTTTGGGCAAATGCATTACAGGCACAATATTGTCATTATGTCTCTCAAATCACATCATTATTTGCTCTGGTGCATGTGTGGGAAGCAGCCTAGATTGTACATGGTTTTTGCATTCATACTCTGATCCATATTTAAACACTTTACAAATTGTGCACTGTAGGAACACTAGCCTTCACTTAGCACACGAGTAATTTGGTATACAGCTGAACCTTCACAATGCATTCCTAAATCTGAAAAAGCACTGCTATCTAAAAAGCTCTGATTCTCTCCTTCCCTCTCACGGTCCACATATTTGAGGAGTACTTATAACAGTTTGTTCACCAGAGTCTGACTCACAGTGAACAGCTCTTTGCAGATGTATTATTCACTGGTTCCAGTCTAGTTGCAGTAGCCAATTGCCACTGTTTCACTGACCACAGCTCTCTGATAAATAAAATGCACACCCAGAAAAGGTCTCCTAGAACAGGTAGTTTCAGAGAGTGAAATGGTCTTAGAGAGCCTTATCATGCTCTTTTTAAATTCTGAATTCTTATCTCTTGGTGCACCTTGCAGTCCCAAAGCCATAAGTCCTATAATGGGAAACCTGCTTTTTTATCTCTTTTCCTAGTGTTTGCCATGATAGACAGTGAAGAGGGAGGGAGAAAAAGGAAACAACAACAACAAACTCTGAACCCCATTTTCAGGTTACAATTAGAGATGCCTAAATACTTTAAAGTGGTCACCAACATGCACATAATTCCACCTTTGAAAGGGTTAATACTGTGCTTTGGACAAATACTTAGAAATAAATGTTCAACATCTTCTGGTGTGCATTTAACAGCAGAAATTCCTGTATTAAGGAGGAAATTTCCTTCAGTGTCACCAAACTGATTTCAGAAAATTTAGTCCGGAACATTTTGGCCCAGGGATCATGCCAAACTTTTAAATTGCCCTTTCAATATGGTAGAAAATTGATCATAGATGCTGTGGGTACACATAAGAATATAAAGGAGGTTAAAATCTTGAAATTATTCATACTAATTTTTTAAAATACAGCAAGGTGTTAGGTATGCTGACTAATCTTTAAGCATTAAAGGGGCAACTTGTTAATGAATGGGTTCTTCATCTGAAAAATGCAATATGCTCTGTATTACTCAGTTAATGAACAAAAAAGATTTGGTTTCTGAAGTGAGGGTAATGTAAATGATTGTCTAATTTTGCGTGCTACAGCTGATTAAACAGTAACATATACAAATACGCTATTAACAGCTACCTGAAATGCAGAGAGGATTTTTCCCATAGACCAAATGTTCATGTTCAACTTGTTCATGAGAACATGAACTCTGCTCATGTTGAGGCATCGAACACTGCATAACAAATAGCATGGATATAAAAAAAATAAGGTAGGACTTTGGGTGAGAAAAGGAAAAACAAAGCTTATATTTATTTTTAGGATTTCCTGCAAATTTAATACCAAATTTCACTGGGGTGGAACTTAACCACAGTGCAAATCAGCCTTTGGAGACTGCAAATAATGCAAAGGTAGCAAGGTGAATGTAACTGTGAGGAGGTTCCTGGGCTTCCTGCAGCCTCTAGGGAGTTTGGAAACTACTTTTCCTCATTTTATCTCTGATCACCACAGAACCTCACTTGGTTTCATTCCCTCTCCTACTTGTACCTTCCCATTCTGCCACATCCTTTACTTAAAAGCAATACAAATGGTTCCTGTACGAGTATGGACACTGTCTAAATAAGTGTTGTATGTGTCTATATGAAGATTTATGATCTGCAGTATGAATATGATTTGTGGCCAAAGGCTGCAAAAATCACTGGCAGCAAACAAGGAATGTGAAGACAAGCACTGGGAAACAATATAGACAAAGGGACAAAAAAAAAGGGAAGAAGAAGGCTGAACGTAGGTTTTTTTGGAAGGAAGGGAATAATAAACCTCATGTCAGGAATATTTAATAATAACAAGGAGTTTAGAGCAGGCAAACCATTAGTTTGTTTTTACCCAAGTGAATAATCCATGGTTAGAAAAGCACACGACAAGCTTAGAAACTGGAAAACTCAAAGTGGCTGGATGGAAAAAATAGGGGTTTTTTTCCACACAAGGAGCAGTCTATTGATCTAATTGCTGCATGCTACTACTGTCACTTTGGGTTTTAGCAGAACTCTTAAATACATCTTTTCAAGAGCTAACAAAATGACCAAGATCTACAATAGGAAGAACAGTAAACTTTAACAGAGGTTTTCATTGATTGCAATCTCACTTACTTCAAGGCATAAACCTGCCTTTAGACGGCTGCAATAAACTTACTCGAGTAATTTTAAACACCCATTATTTTGGGACCATCTTGTGCATGTCTTCTGAAACATCCCATGTCTATTATCAAAAGACAGGGTAATGAACTGTGGGAGTACTGATCACGAAACTTCCTATACGTGCATGTATGAGACACCAAAACAGAGAGGAACCTGGGGTTTATGCTTTTCCTAATTATCTCTGAAATTAGTATGGCAACAATTTGCACAGTCTCAGTACAGGTGTGATGCAGGCGAATGTGTTTGGAAGACAGCATTATAACCTCTCCCTGTGATAGGCTCCAGGAGACTTTCTAATCCATCAAAGCAGCTGGCTGAAAGTGCATGCTCCCAGCTGCTCCTTTGAGTCACTGTATTTTCCAGTGTCATGTGGGAGCAATCTGTCAGAGCAACCATGTCATAAAAACACCACAGAGCCAGAGTCTGCCAGTTTGATAAAAGCTGCAATAGGATTGACTAACATGCTGACATAACAAACTTAATATCACTTGAAGAGCTTAGGAAAAAGCAGAAAGCAGGGGAAGAAGCCAGACAAAAAGTAACTTTACTGAAGAGAAAGAAAGTGTGTAACCCAGCCTTTAAAAAGTAATATTGTTTTAGGCTATGTGCCCACAGAAATTCTCAATTTATTTTTTTTATCTGGAGTTAAATAATTTGTTATTTGGACCCCATCTTTTGCTCTGTTGGGTTTCTACCTGTGCCTGCATCACAAAAAAAAAAATTCTGACTGTACCAGCAGTGAAGAATGCAGGTGGCCTTCAGGAACGCTCTCTTTTGTCAGATCCTCTACAGTATGTGGAAATGCTGGTCAATATCCTTAGTGATTCTGGATCATTACATGACACCAGACATGCAGTACATTCTTCTCCTGAGTTCTGGAGAGGTCACCCCATAATGAACTGAAAAGCAGGAATGAATTACTGGAAAGCAAACAGATTGGGGTAAGGAAAGTGAAATGAAATAAAGTGAGAGACCTTTGAAAATTGATGCTCTGGTTTGAAATTTCCCAGGTAAAAGATACAGTCAAATTACTAAACCTTGTTCTCACATGAACCAGGATGGTCAATTTATTTGGTCAAATTTAATAAATGTTAGAGTCTTATAAAGCTTCTGGGCAAAAGGATTGGAGGTGACATCAAACCTGGTAATAAAGTTACCCAGAGTATAATCAGTGGCAATTTAGCAATTAGCTCTGTCAGCAGCTCTAGAAGATCTGTAACAAATCATAAGTTTTTAGTTAGCCAATGTAATAAAAGTATTTTACAGTGAAGGGAAAGTAACAGAGGTGATAAATGTGTTTAAGCACAGGATATTGCCTTCTTATGACAATTACATGATCTGGAGAAAAAAAAGTACTTTATTATATATGATATTAAGACAGAATATTAACATTCTGTCAGATTAAGAAATATTTGTCTTTTTGACCTTCTTCAAATCTCATAGATCATTACACTGTTGGTTTCAGGCTGGGAATGAAGAAGTTATGCAAATTGAACAAACATCAGACTGAGTGGAAATGGAAACAATTACTATAGGCTGAGAAATACAGCAGAAGTAAGGAGAACAGAGATAAAGCAACAGGGAAGGGCAATTCCATTCACAAGAAATAAGTGCCAGCCCTTTGCTGTTAAAGTACAATTTAGGTGAGCAAGTCTGAAAACAAAGGATGAGAGCTTGGCAATTACCACCTTGCAAGATCAAATTTGTCAAGTAGTATGATACATAGCATAGCCAGCAGAGATCTAAGACAGTAAAGTCACAAAGTAGGGTATTCACATCCTCAAACTGTAGGCATCTAATTGAAACACTGAAATGAACCCCCTAAACACCTCACACACTTCATGGAAAGAGTAGTCAGGTTAAGACTCTGAGCAGCTTTTTGGAACAACATCTGTTCAGTGCAAAAGATGAGGTTATGGCAGAAGGGAAGCGGGAATCTCCATCTTTTGCGATGTTTGAAAATGAACTGGCTTACAGTGAAGGAAAATCCTGTACTGGGCAGAGGCTGAGAGGACTGCATGATTCAAGTCCATCTCTAACTTGCACAGTTACAGAAGTATCACACTGTTCTTTCAAGAAAGGTCTCGAGTTTTTACTCCTGCAATGTATTACTTGTCCTTTGAAAGTCTTACAAATAGGCAATCACAAAAAGGAGAAGGACTATATAGAAAAAAGGATTAATATATAGCAGAAGGATTAAGAGGAAAAAATAATTGAAGCAGCACATAGCAATATTGCAAAGCTCACTAAGAGTAATACCTGTTGTGGCAGGCTTGTTCAACACAAAAATAATCAGCAGCCTCATTTAATTAGTACTGTTTGCTCCCATCATTCTCTCTCCCCCCTTCTCCAGTCAATCTAGCTCAGTTCAGCAGGAAAACCCACAGAAATTTCCACTGTGTTTTAAATCACTGAAGTGGTAAATAATAGATATATAAGAACTCAAATTGTTACAAAATAATTTGACGTAGCTGTTACCAGTGAGCCTGAAGTGATGGCTTTAGCAGTCTCACGAGATCTAAACAGCAGAACCACACAAGCACTTAGGAGTAAGTAATTGCTTGTCTGCTACAATTTGATTTGAAGTTGCTCTAAAGGTATAAGTAGCATGATTGGCTTTGAGTGTATGCAGGAATATGCATCAGTCTCTTTGCTCCTTGAAGGGTTAATTCCAACAGCAGAGATGCATAAAGAAAGAAAGAAAACTTTTTTTTCAGGCACTTGAATTCATAGAAAAATATCAGTGGAAATAAAGTCTGTCTGAATGTACTGTCTGAGCTTTCGAAACTACCCCCACCTTCTCCCTTCCTTCCTTCCTTCCTTGGTTCCTTCCTTCTGTCCTTTTATTCAGGTTTTATGTTTCACGAATTTTCTCCTTTTTCAATATGCAGTAATAGGAAGGGCTTTTTTATTAATATTATACTTTGAGGATTCAGGATTCAGTAGTGAATGATTTTGCCTTTGTACAGAGAGCAATTGTAGAAATGAGATTGCCATATCCAAGTTCAATGAAGGCTGATTTTTCCAGTTAAATGCAACATGTATGTCTTGTTTTAATAGTTTACCTCTAATTTTTCCCTTGAAAAGAGAATGAACAGTGTCTGAGAGAGTGCTTAAGTGCTTGCCACTGCCTATCAGTGACTACAGGTTAATTGTCTATTCTGTTTTAAATGACTTTGTGGGTAATGAAGGTGCTCAGTACTCAGCCCTTTCAGACTTGAGGATCTATACTAATTAGACTTTTTGCTACATTCAGTATGTAGTCTTAAAATCCATTTGCAGTGTTATTCACCAGGCTTACCCCCTAACCCACATGGCTGGGATGAAATGTTCTGTGGCTGACAGTCAGGATATGGTTATTTTGTTTTTCTCCATTCTAGAGATGATGGGTGCATCCCTTACCAGGAATGTTCATCAAGCACTGGCTATGTTTTGGTTTGCTGAGTGAGGTCCACAGACAGGCTCACTTGGCATCTTCTCTTTAATTACCCCAGGCTGATGGGATGTCCAGCAAGGCAGTGTGCCCTCTCTTTACCTTCATTCTCAGCAAGCTGAGAGTGGGATAACTCTGCTGTGCTGTGATCCCAGCTGGAGCTGTTTTGATTGAAAAAAACATTCTCAAAAAAACCCCTCAAAACATGGCTGCTTGGACACAGCATCAGTAGTAAAATGATGTTTTGTAACAAGGGTCATAGTGCCACTCACATGGGTACCACAGGGAACAGGATCCTGGCCTAGGAGGTGTAGTAGATTGAAAAGTGCCATATGATGCTCCTGGGCACCCGGAACAGACCGTCCATATTAAATTTTAGCATGGTGTTGGTGTGATTTTTGTCTGGTCTAATGACCCTTCTCGCAAACAGCCCCTCTGCTGTGTGCTCAGGCTGCTCATGCCCTGCTCAAAACCACTTTGGCAACTGGCAAAAGGAATTTCCCAACACACTAATACAGCAGTACCACCTCTGGCATCTCATCGTTTTGTGATGATTGGCACCTCAGCCTGACAGCACACAAAAGGATTTCTGAGCAGGAAGAGGAACAACCTTCTGATCCTTTATAATTATCTCTAAGAATATTTGACAAAAGAAAAGTTTCATGAGCAAATGACTGTATTTTTGTCATACTCATACAACCACACCCTTGTTGTAAGAAGCCCACTTCTTCCAGTACCCTCCCTCTGATGCAGCAGGACACTTTAAATCCAGATGAGGCAGATGTGGGTATAGGTCCTCCCTTTCTTCTTCATTTCTGTCTTTCTAGGTAAGGTGAAAAGGGAATAGCAGAGATCAGGGAAGCAGTGAAGTTGCTGGGAAGAAGAAATTACCAGGGAGCAGTCAGGGCCCATTGGAGAACAAGCTCTGCAGTTACTGATTCTCCTCATTAATATACAGCCCTTTTTTTCAGGAAAAAAAATGTTTTTTGGATGACCCATCGGTCAACTATAAGAGAACTCTATGCTTTAAGCAAGGTATGTGTACATAAAAATTGCCATAAAAGGCCACTTAACCAGAGTGTCTTTCAAGATTTGTATCAAAGCATCAGCAATGAGAGACCCTAAGCTGGTGTAAACCACAAGTGTCACTTGTACTAGCCAACCATGTTATTTTATTATTTCTGAATTCTAACAATGTTCATCTCTTCTTTCACACCGTGTTTCTGTGCAGTACAGCCTTTATGATTTGACATCTCTGAAGGCATTAACACTCTTCGGGGAATGTGAATCAAACAACAAATTCTCTTTGTGTGCATTCATTTTCTGTGCTTTTATTCTAGCTCATCCCTATCAGAACAAAGCCTAAGAAAGGATGTCTAGAAAGGGCAATTTCCCAACAGTGATTACAGTATGGGAAAATTTCTCTCATTGCGAGGCTGCCTGGAAAATTTTGAAGGTTGTTTCTGCCTAGGAACAACACATTTACTCCCCATAAATGCTTAGAGATGGCTTTATGGACTTCTCAACAAATAATAATAAAAATCCCTCCACCCCACTGCATCTTAGTGAAATATCAAATATAGAGTATCATCTGCTAAAGCCTTAATAATTACTGTCTTGTAATCATTATGTTAATCTATAAATATCCAGTATTCTCTTAAAAGGAAACAGAATTGCTTTATTCTGTGGTTCCAAAAACTAATAGCCTGAAGGGTGTTTTCCTGTTTATTTATGAATGCTCAAACTGGAGAATTGATGTATTTGTCTCATTTATAAGCATAACAATTATTTTGCTAGGGCAGAATTATTCCTATAAGCCACTGTATGTAATTTCCCTTTCCTTCCTCCATCTTATTCTTGGGTTTATTGTGAGATGGTTAGTTTATTGCAGGTCTTTTTAGAAGTTCTGTTAAATGTTTATTTCTCTGTGTGACTCCTCATTAATTTCTTATTCTGCTTCTGAAACTTAATTAGCTCTGTAATCCTCTTGCTGCTTCCTTCTGCCACTCCCAGGCCAGTTTTAAATGAATATGGGTGCCCTGTAACAAGTTTGTTGGGAATTTTATATAAGTTTCTTCTTCACAATGCTAAGTCATGGGGTCATTTCAGTCATTGGGTCATTTAATGACATCACAGGGACAGCAGGTTTTACTCTTTTCTCTGCTGGCAGTCCTGCATAATCTTCGCACTCCCTTGGGTGTGCACTGATAAAGGAAAGCAAGTTCTAGACTTGTTCTGTCCCTTTCCGTGGGATGGCAGTGGATGGGCACCAAGGGCTCCCGGGAGGGACCAGGAAGGACCCCTCTTGCTGAAATTAGGCAAGCCTGAAATTAGTTGTCTCCTTTGTCTCTCCCAAATCAAGGGGCTAAACTTGATGTTCACACCTCAAGCTTTCACTGGCCCATAAGAACATCTACAGGATATGACAGCTCAGCCAGTGGCAGATTTTTAATCACTCTTTTGTGATTTAAATAAAATGGACAAATACTTTCTGGTAAATTTTCTTCCCCAAAACCAGTATAGATGGAACAGTGAATGAAAAATTTGTTCAGTATTTAGACTGTACATCTATTTTTGTAAAGCTAGCATTGCTGTGACATATAAAAAGATCTTCCAGACAATGCCTGGAGTCCTGCTGCCCAGCTCCTCCTGGTTGGGGCAGTCAGGTCCCAGCAACCCAGCACCCAGCAGCCCTGCTCGGATGTAAGGCAGAGGACATCTTCAGATGCACCATTTGATACAAACATGTGGCCAGCCCAAGGTCATTGGCTATTTGCCAGTGTAAGCCTTAGCTGGGGAAATCTTGGGCTTCCCTGCTGTGGTTGCAATTAAAGAGCAGCACTGGGTTCAGATCTCTCCTGTCTAACAAGTGTGGGTGTCAGATCTGCTCTGGCAGAGGCCTTTGTATTTTATTCCCTTACACCCTGGACTTTCTTCAGTGAGGGTGAGAAACATCATATTGGAATTTTATTTCGAGTGACACAATATGATCCACACATATATTAATCGTGCCACAGACTGAAGGCTTCACGTCCAAGTGAACAATCCTTTAAAGCATTTGGCAGCAATAACAAGTACCTCAAGGTTATGCCCTATCTCTTTTTTCTCTTTATGTCATCTGTAACAACTGTGCACTCTGACATCTAGTTAATTAAATTTGCCCACACTATCTGACTTGGTTGTGCAATCCCTCTAGAGGACATAATTTTTGAAGGTAGTAAGCAAGAAGAATGGTTAACCTTGATGAGTTGTTTTGCCGTAGTAGTATTTTATTCAAGGAAAAATTTAGCATCTTTCATCTATTGCATAAATAATAAATCTCACGACAGTACATAGACATGAAATATTTAAAGAATAGCATAA
Source organism: Struthidea cinerea (assembly GCA_013397865.1). NCBI lineage: Eukaryota > Metazoa > Chordata > Aves > Passeriformes > Corcoracidae > Struthidea > Struthidea cinerea. The sequence continues at coordinate 165,750 of VZTI01005695.1, read as the reverse complement.
CATCTTTGAGGACAGATATCAGAACAAAATGAAATTATCACACAATTGCTGCTGTACTGCATCTACAAGTCACTACCTACTGTAAATTTCTTGTGGTAAGTGGTGTTTCTCAGCTAACTGTAGTGAAGATGATTCCCATAAAATCTCTCTGAAGTGGCTTTTACTGTCCCTGATGCTTTATATTTCAATGTGGATGTGAAAAGTTTCTTTTGAAATTTTATTCTGATATGGTATTGGTGTTACATTTTTAGTATTGATATGGTCCAGAGCTGGATCCAAATCTTTATGCAATTGACCCTAATGTCTGATATTGATAGCATTACTTGGAGGTAGTCCTATTTTGGTCTAACCTTTATTGTAGGCTTTGATTAGTTGCCAGGCAGAATTCCTGCAGACACCCTCTAGTCTGTTTCTGGGCATCTCTGGACAGCAGGCTTGGTGTGCTGCCTGAGCTGTGGGGGATGTATGGGGCATGCATGCACTGAAGATGAGCCCCCAGTTGGGCTCCCAAGCTCATAGTCTTTGTGGTGAGACTGATGTGATTTTGGCTTTGGAGTCAGATCTGACAGACAAAACAGAAAAAGCTTTTGAAATGACTTTTGTTTTTCCTCAACACCTACTTTGTCTCATTACCTGAGGTTGTACAGATTCCATTTTTCCCATAAAATAGTTATATATTGATACAATAAAAATAAGAACAATAATAATAATAATAATAGATGCCATAAATCACACTAGCTATTTCCTCATAATATGGCGATATTACAAATTCATTCCAGGGAGCAGAAATTCTGTATAATTTAAGCCTCCAGAATAACCTGCACTAAAACTTTTGGTGTACAGAATGAACGCGTTCATGGCACTAGCAGTTAGTGGTAGGCAATTTTTCACTTGCTCTTTCTTCACCCTTACCACCCATGAAGAACCATGGTTTGATATTCAGAGCTTCACCTCATGGGAAGGCAGACATGTCATGGCACAGTTGGTAATTTATCAATGTCTTTTTGGATAGAGAGTGAAACACAGGGCCAGATTTGCTCCAGCCTAACATGAAGTGCAGCACATCTGAAGGCACTGGGAAGAGATTGTAAATCAGGTAATATTTAGCCCCTGAAAGCTGGCTGTAAAATCAGATGCAGATGATAAGATGTATGTCACACCACACTGTAAATTTAAAGCCAACCTAAGAGAATTTTCCCCTAATCAGTTGGTGCCAGCTAAATGTATGCAGGCAAGCAGTCATTCTAAGTCTGAGATTAGGCAGACTGATACCAGCTGTCTGACAAATCTCTAGCACTAGACAAGACTGGAGGTGGAGGGGAGAGAATTATAAATTGCATGCACCCATTAATGCACTCATTTAAACATGCAATTTAAATGCTAATTGATGTTAATTCAGCCCAGCACTAGTGTCCAGCTGTTAGTCATATACTGTAACCTGGCTGAAGCAATAGCAGGAAGAGGCTTGGCAGGGTAATATAGATAAACTCAGGGATCAATTCAATGTATGGTGAGTTGGTTTCACTTAATTTTTATTATATGTGTAATCACAACTAGCTGAATACAGGAAAGAAAATGAATTGTGACCATTCTGCCACTGCGTGCTGACCACTCATTTAATGAATGATATTTTCCATCTTTTACGTTGCCTGAAATCATTCTGTGTCGCAAAAGATCCTGAAGTTCTTTATTAAAATGCTTAGGGTTAATGACAGAAACAGCTAAGAAGTCCCAAGGAAGGTGACATCTTTTCTTTTGATCTTAATGGAATGCTCTTTAAAATTTTACCTTATTTTATTGTAGTCTTTTAGGTGAGGAAAAAAAGATCAGTTTATAAATACTGCTATGCGGAAAAAATACAAGTTAGTCATGACACTGAAAAACAGTTGTTTACTAAGATGTCTATACTTAACTAAACTCCTTGTATTAACTTAGAGTGACAATTTCACTCTATGATTATATTTTTCAAGTGCATCTGCAATCTCGTGGTAAATTTAATAAATACTCTAGATGTTTAGTGAAATGTTGTTAATCCACCTGTCAGTGTTCAGTTCCTGTTACTCAAAGTCATTAATAGTAAAAAAAGGTTACAAAATGCAAATACTTGTGGCTGATAAATAGTAAATTTTCTAGGCTAACTTGTTCTTAGTGATCAGTTTGGCCTGCTTTCTTGTTAATATAAGAGGTTAAACACAATGATGGAGGTGGTAGGGCTTTTATTAAGCAGCCAGAGTGCAGATTCGGCTCATGATGTGTGTTAATATCATCTCCATACGCCATAAACCTGCTGGGTCAAATTCTGGGCTTTCTGCCAGGTGCTGTGCTCAGTTACGCTGCTGTGAACCTGTGGCAGGGATGTAGTTTCAGGGGTGAAACAAGGGGCAAAATGTTGCCCGGTTTGCTGAAGCCTTATAAAACTGGAAGTGATGGAAGGCCCAATTCTTTGCTGTTTGCACCTAGGAAAAGTAAGTGTAAAATGCTAACAGATTGACTGCTGCAGTTTGGTCATTTGAAACAGTGATGTAGAGCTGCTGTCGGGAGGATGCAGGCGCTGCAGTGTGTAACTCCCCATGAAGGGCTTGATTTGAGCCCATCCTGTGCACAGACTCTTAACTGCTCAAGTGACTTTTGATAAGGACACAATTCACGTAAAGCTGAAGATTTAAAAAAATGACAAAGCAGCCTCCTAGGGAACTTTGTGTGGGAACGATTCTGGGATTTAAGGATTGCCATATAAAGGCCCATTGTAGAGGAAACTGAAGAGGGGAACTGTAAGGCAGAAAAGAAAAACAACACACCATAATGTCAAAACTGTGTATTTATCCAAAATTACATCTTTAATTCATCATCTGCATTTGAAAGATTGTGGTCTCTGCAACTTGTTTGCTATGATACAGGGATGTTATAGATCCAGTATCTCAGTAACTGTTTTACTACCGAATGACACTATAATTTCAAATGATTTTTTAAGGTACATTTCTGAGTTCATTTTTTTATTTTATTTTTTTTTCCCTCCAGGAAGGTTGAGAGGAATGGAAAGTTGGGGGGGATTTGTTCGAAGGTGAAGGGGGTATGAGATTTTAAATTGCTTGGCTTATTGGTAGTGGTTTATCTTAAATTGTGCTGCTGCGCTATATTTTTAAATTATGTCAAGGGCACCTAGACCATATGGAATGAAAGGAAAATAATGATTTAAGAGTGTATCTATCTATTTCAAGAACATTCTCACAATGTGTCAGCAGAATCACATGGTCTACAGTATCCAAGAGAGAAGATAGGTCTAAAATAACCAGTTTGAAGTGATGGTTAAAGTTGTCACATGTGTCTACAGTTGGGCACCTAAATCCAGCTCCAAAAGCTCGTTAAAGGAATGTCTAGTTCTTGCTGCTTTGTGACTACTCAGCACTTCTGGTGCTATTCTGATATTAAAAAAGGATTTCAGTGAAGGTTTTGCCAGGAACTAAAGCTTCTGGCTTTGTAATGCATTTAAAAATGTATGTGCATTTAAAAATAACCTGGAGTTACTGGTTGTTTTGTCATAATACTCTTGTAAGTTTTTCGCAACAATAGAGTTTACAAAAATTTGATAACTATTAAGATTACCTATATAAAAAGTAAATGTTTCAAAAAAGCTTTCATAACTGATTTCTTGAGAATATGAATCTGGATTGGATGCTATAATAGGTGTCTTCACTTGTTTTAATTTATGCACAAGTCTCAGAGAGTAGTTCTGCAGTACTTACTGACTCTCTTGGTAGTAAGCTGGTACATAAAATGGCTCCTGCTACTTTCCCACCTTAAACCAGTGGCTTTTTCAGATGCATTTTTTTTATGCAGGTTAATAGAAAATGTTTTCTGAAATCTGTATAGAATTAAGTGCCTTGCTCTATCTGAGCTTACTCTTTCCGCGAGAGAGACATATATATACTCAAGGAACTCTACTAAATGTGTCTCACAGCAGTAGTGAAATGGCTCTCTGTGTCACAGCTCCCACAGAGAGGAGCTCCACAGTAGTCATTAGTAGTACAGGAAACATCAAAGGTGGCAACTGAGACCTGAGCCTTCCCTGCAAGAGGAAATCAAAGCCCAGTGGCTCTACCACTGCTGGCTATTTCAACAAAAAGCAGGCAGCTTTAAAAATGAGCAGTAGGCATGGAAATGGTGGGATAAGTGGCAGTGAGCCAGCTACAGAAAAGATATAATTTCTGACCCAGGAGTCAGATAATGAGTTTGACCTGTACGGGAATGTGGTTTTCTCCAGTCTTTTTTTTCCAATTATTTTCTTAGGGATCTTTACCTGTAGGAAAATAATGAGGGTAATGTAAATAAAATTGCAATTTCAAATGCAGGCGGGTGTGGACAGGGCCATAGGTGCAGAGTGGTGAAATCAGCTTCTGTGGAAAAACTGCTTTCCTTGTAACCTTGTGGATCAGTAATCTTCCATTCCTAATCCTGTCTGGAAGACACACTATCTGCTGCAGACTCTTCTTCCTCAGCAAGTTCTTTGCTACTATCAATAGCTGCTGGACTCAGCAGGTGAAAGCTGACACACTCTTGAAGTTGACACACCTACATCTGTCTCATTCTTCTTGTAGAATTTTGCTAAAACCCTCTGTATTTCTGTGGGGAGTATGCATACTATTTATTGTACTGAAAACTGTAGGGGAAAACCAAAATTTAAAAAATTCTAAGAAGCAGCTCAGAAGAAGATGATAGAGACTGAGGGTAGTCTCTTTAATGGGTCAGTGAATAACAGGATTGATTTGTTTTCCAGGAGAAGGACTGAGATTTTAGACAGAGGCAAGTGGTTCTCTTTGTGTCTCTTGACTGTCCTCAGACAACAGATTTTTCAGTGCCACAAAATAAATTGTTTTAATTTCCTAAAGATGATTTCAAGTTCTCTTGTGGCAGGAAATACTATTAAGTTCTTCCCTGAGGAAAATGTTCTTAACCCTGCAGGCCTATCACCAATACAGAGCTTTACTCAGTCAGCTACAAAAGCTTTCAGTTAAGCAGAAAGCACTGCACAGTCAGTAAGTGGAAGGAAAAATAGAAAGCTGAGTTTTGAAAGCAGGAAGAGACAAGTAAGTGTTCCCATGAAACAGGAGTGAAATGGAGAGCCAATTGTCTAGAACTGTAGTTTGGGCATCCTCACCTCCAAGAATAATGCAGGGAAGCAAAAGGCTTTTAGCACTCCAGGGAGAGATCACATCACAGCTTACATGGCACATTTCCTACGATTTGTGTTATGAGAGGATCTAGAGCAGGGATAGATTTTTTTCTGGCGTGTGGTGCCACAGGCTGGTACATTTTGCATGGTGTGAGGTTGGGTCAGCCCAGAGCTGGGAGCTGGGGGACAAAAGCTCTTGTGAAAGACCAGGAAGACAGAAATTCTCTCCTCAAGGTCCAAGTTGAGCAGAAGTTCGACGTGGCTGATCAAAAAAGGCTTGCTTCTTTAAGAGGCAAAATTTCTTTGTTCCTGATGAGCTTCTTCCAACAGGCTTTGGTTCTTACATTTTAGAAAGAAAGCAAGCCTTGAATGCCACCTGGAAATAATAATAGTTTGCTGGTTGCCACAAAACATCAGGGAAACTGCCATAGGGGAAATTGGGCATCTAACCCACAGTGGACAACACTGGCTGGGACATCAGTGCCCTCAACACAATGATAAAATCACTTGCCATTCAAAATGGACACTGCAAAACCAGGCAGTAAGAAGCAAAGGCCCAGAACTACTAAGTAAGCAGGTGCCCTGCTGCCTTTCTGCCAAGGAATTTAAAGCTGTGTAAGACTTGCCAAAGATTTTAAAAGTGTCTCACTTTTATGTCAAAAGCAGAACCCAGCATTCAAGCCCTAAATTGGAGCATTAAGTCCAGCTCCATTTATTGCTAATACATGCTCCTTGGTGGAATAGGCGGAGATTTCCCCCGAGCTGAACTTTTAAACAAATCTTTTGGCACAGCTTTCCACAGGCTCCATATTTTTTGTTAAAATATTAAGTAAAATAAAACAAAAAGTCAAGTTTCTTGCCAACTGGCGTGTTTCAGAAATTATTATAATAGGACACTGAATGGTTCCTAAAACGTACTTTTCTCCTACCTGAAAGCGAAAGCTAATAGCAGATAATAAGAGCCCAATATGTCTTATTGTTATCTGTCTCAGTAAAAGCTGTTCCATTTGCCCTCCAATCATTTTTTAAATAAAACTTTAGAGAAAATTGCACATATGTGGATTCATTGAAACAGCCTGTAATGTTTTGCTAATTGTGTCACATATAACACAGCAGGCCAATTTTTTGAAAGGAATAACAGGTGAATAATCACTCTGTCTGAATTCTGCTAAATAAATGTAATCCCTAAATCTTAGTATCGTTCACAGGGGTTAAGCCTCTTTCTGGGCCACACTCTCATCTGTGCTACTCACTAGCATAAAAGAAGCAACTGTATTCTTCCTTTCTTGCTGTGCACTTTATTTTCAGGGATACCAACTTCCTATCAGTACTGAACAGCATTTTATACAACAAAAAATTTATTCTTTTTGCCATGGATTCTTGAAAATGTCCATAGCCCTTTGTGCATGCTAAAGATCTAGAAGCTCAGAAATGCAAATCTACAATTCAATGCCATGTGTGTTTTAGAACATGAGCAAGGAATACCTGAGGTGATATCCATGGTAAATTCAAGTTCAGAAGGGCAGAAGATTGGGATGCTGGTTCTGAGCTGCCTGGCTTTTTGTCTCTGTGTCTGTGGGTGGAGTTAGGGCACTGCAGAAGTAGGGCCATGCAGCACTGGACTTAGTTAAGGAGTCTCTGCCAGCAGAGGCCAACTCATTGCAGTCTGGCCCTGCCTTTACTCTTCAATAAATACATGGCTTCCCTTAAGCAAGCCCGACAACCACGTTTCTGCTACCATGTTGGCTTTGGTGGAATTTTCCTCAGTACTCTTGTCCTCACAAAAGATCTACTCTTTGTTTGCTTCTCCTGTTCTCTTTCCTACTTCCTTGCATTGCTAAGTTACAGGGGGGCATCCTGGCTGCAGAGAAAGGCAATGACGTCCCAGTTCATTTGCTGGCCAAAAGCTGCTTGAGCAGCTCTTGCTGACACCAGTGCTAAAACTGCACATCTGGTGGCTCACATTGCTCTGCCACCCAGCTGAGCGGACAGTCTTTGGGAAATAAACAGCCTGTGAAATGCTATCAAGTTTGCATTTCTGTCTCTTCTCAGCTGTTTCCCTCCTATCCCTCCCCACCTTCGCTCCCGTTCCCATCTTGCTTCTGGCTCTATCCACAAGCCTAAATCCAAGAAGGATCAGAGCAGTATTAAAGTTTCTTAGTTTCCCTTAAAACTGCATTATCAGTCTGCTGAAGGGGATGTGGTAAAACAGCAAGGGACTGAAGAATATGTGGCAGTGAGTTTAAGTGGGGAATCAGGGGATTAGCAGTGAATAGGAACAAAGGAGTTTGAAAAGGAGAAAAATGCTAGGAATGAGCTTCAGGGGAAAGAAATCAGCCAGAGGAGTACTGTGTTGTGAGGGAAGGTGCCGTTAGGCAGAGGATATAAACTTAGAAAGAAATGTTTGAAAATAAAGAAGATCAAAGAGGTTTGATAGGAAATAGAAACATGGTAAAAGGAAACATAGTAACAGGAATAATTATATGAATAGTTCAAATAAGCAGAACAAAACAAAGACACAGAAGTGAAAAAGATTACACAGGTAATAAATATTTGGTATAGCTATACAGTGAGGCAGATGGTTTATATGTGGACACATCAGAGGGAATGTAAGGGAAAAGAATGATGTTACAAAACAGGAAGGAAAAAAGGAACAGATAAAGCATTTATATTTACAGGAGGTACCCTACAAGACTTGATTTTACACACTATTACATATTTAAATAGCCTTTTACACTGGAAAAAGAAAGGCAACAGTAATTTATCGGTCTTACAAATAAACTTCAACGTATAGTAATTGCTGAAATACTGCAGTGAAAATTCATGTCAGAAAATGATTTTCAAATGCAAGGAGCAGATGCTGAGCAGGACCTTCCCTCCTGAGTCAGCTTCTGAACAGGGTATTTAGAAAGAAGCATAGATGGCTTTAAAACTAATTTTTATGTCTCTTTTGACATTTAATTGAAGCAATTTCTTATGTAAAAGTTTGATTTCTCCATCATACAATCCTTATTAAAGTTTAAGCAGAGCAATTTGAAATGTCAGGATAATAAACCATGAAAAATAGAAATAAATATGCAGCATCTCAGGTTTTATTACAGACTTACATGACTATATGCATTGGAAAAAGTAGTATGAATAGCTGTTGAGAGAAGAATGTGGAGGCTGATAATCAGATCTGGAGCAGCTTGCTGATTTGAAAGTGAGATAAATGTCTAAGCACTACTAGAAAGCATTAACCAAAAACTTACTATGTTCTGAACATTTCACTGATGAGTTTAAGTAGGTTGTATGTGAACTGAGATGCTCCAGTTGACTGGAGAGAGTTTCACAGTGTGTGAGGGAGTAGGTGAGTACAGGGAGTATGGAGAGTACATCTCCTCAAGAAGAGGGGTGTTTGTTGGTTGCAACCAGCTAGAGACCACCGAGTTTTTAGTCTTTAAATTCATTAAAGAAGCAAAGAAAAGAAATTGCTATTCTCAATGTTATCTAACTAAAACTTCTATAAACTTAACCATGCTCTTGAAACCATGTGAGAAATTAATAGTGTTATTTCCTTGCCAGGATTCTACCTCATGTAACTTAGATGATAGCGGTTAATTTTGTCTTAAAATTACTACTAAAAATGGATATGAAAAAAAGGTTGAAAAAATGTTATCTTTTAAATTACATACCCAAATTACCCATAGTATGCCAATACCTTTCTCATCCCAGCTCTTGTAATCAGAAAAACCTCACCCTGTATTTCTCAGAGGTGTTCTGTTGGGGTGCACTATGTGCTGGAAGAGAAATAGGCCCTATGGGCTGGACAGACAGCCTCTTTCCCGGGCCCGGAGGTGACCCTGGGAGCACATCCAGGTCGCCAGGGATGGGCTGAAAGGGGCTTGTGGGTCCGTGGACAGTGTTGCACCTATAGGTTACAATTGTAGTTTGTAGCCTTATAGGTTATTGTTTATTAATTACCATATTAGGCAATATCGGTGCAACGGCTTAGGTGATTGGGAACACTGTGGTGAACATCTTTCTTGTTTACATGATGTTATATCCTGTTTGTACTCTAGTATTTAAGACAATTTCACTGCGCAATAAATGGCTTTGCACTTCTCCATCTTGTGCGGAGTCCATGCCCTTGCGTGTTAACTGCAGTGTTCCCCCTACCTGTCGAAATTCTACTCTGCTTTCCACATGGCTCCAAGCACAATTTAAACCTATCTGGTTCCAGAGCCACTGGATCATCTCCCATTCCATGTATACCTATGCTATGACAGTTTCTTGGAAACAGATACAAGGCATCTTAGGTTGGAAGCAATGCACTGCAGAAAAAGATGGAGCTTCCTACCTTGCTTTCAGCCCCAAGATGCTTGCTTGTATCACTGTGGCTTCTCTAAGCGCTTCAAAAGTAAAAGAGGAAAAGCACCCTCTCCTGAAAAGGCAGTGTCATTAAGCTTATAACCAAAAAACTCATTTGCAATTAGTAAAATTCAGTGTAAATATGTCATTAAGAAAATAGGGCTAAGCTTTTAAGTTTCTCGCCTGCTTGACTTTTGGTAGTACATAGAGGTTGGTCCAAATCCCACAGAGTCACATTGAATTAGAAGTATTAGAAGAAGCTATCAGCTTAAGATTAGGCATCTGGCTGGAAGCTCATATATGGAGATCAGGCAATACAGATTAGAAAGCAATTAGCTTATCCTAAAATATGTGCTTTCATCTGCTTACTGAATAGCTCTCTCGACTCTCTTTGTGCTGACCAGGACCTTGTAACTCTCCGGTGCCATTTGAGATGCATTTCATATCATGCCACACAAATCTGTAATGGTACTTCCCATCCCCACCTCCCTCAGGCATCGTAGATGCCACCAATCATCTATGTCTACTTAGCAACTGAACCAAGGAATTGAGACACTGCACAGTTAAATCTGTGTTATTGCAACCTGAGTCTGCACTTTAGTCAGTAATGGGAACCATCTCTGTTTATCAGTGCATCACCATTGCAGAAGCAGCTTTCCAGTGCATTCAGTGATTTCCAGTTATATTTTGTGTTCACAGAAGTAAATTCAGTGTATTTATCAAGGACAGTCTTCTCCTGGATCAGAAACCATTAATTTCATAGCAAAAGAGAACAAAAAGCAAAAACAATTAGAATTTTCCCAGGAGGAGATGTGAGGATTTAAAGTAACAGAGAATGCAGCAGAAGAACAAATGGGTGTTAATTGGCTGATTTTAATATTAACTTGAAAACGAGAAGCTTTGTTATTGCAAAGTCAGGAGGGCCTGGAAAAACCTAATTGAAATGCTGGGAACATAGTAAGATTTAAGGTGGGCCTTGATATATTTAGGGAAGACATTCTCTGGGATCAGCAATCCTATATCCAGAGTTTACACCACCTCCGTGAAAGTTTTGCTTGCAGGCATTTCCTTGCAGATACACTAGCAACAAGCTTGCTGTCAGATATGAAGATGTTAAAGAACAAACCAAAGAACAAACCATACAGGCAATTCCCATTGTCCCCAAACAGTTGTTATTTATCCCAGCTGATTCCAGGGCTACAGTGAAGTGGGTGAGCACTTGAGATAGATCAGGCAGCTGGTAAGTTGGGTAAGGAAGACGCATGTTAAAGCATGAGATGTGAAAGCTACTATAAAAATAAAAGTAAAGAGGCTTTTTGTGGGCAATGTTTAATGTAGATGACAGGATTGGCAGTGTGTCACAATAGAAGGCTATCATTATCACTCTACATTTTATTTACCTAGTAAAATAATTCGTCTACTGTGACCCAAATGGGTAAAAACAATGTGGTTATAATAAAAACTGATTCATATTTTCAGTGCAAAATAGAACACAGTTGGGGTGGCCTGTGAGCCTATGGGAACAAGGCACAAAGAGAGCCCACTGGTGAGACAGTCCCTAGTATCAGAGATCCTCCCCATGTTAGGGTGAACAGAAAAAGCTTCCCCCAGGCTACCTTGCCCTGCTGCATCAATGTGCCCCAGTTCCTCCTTCCCAGTTGGCCATTGGCCTCCCCACCCCTTTGTTACCTTATATGTCCCATGCCCTGGAAGGTTCTCCACTCCAGGTTCCCCCCATTGGCCTTTGCCCCATCACCACTCCCCCAGAGCTTCCCCATTGGCTCCCATTCCCTAGTCCCGCCTGTGTACCGCCCCCATGCCCTCAGACCATTGGTCTCTGGTGCTTGCCCGCTCCCATACTTAAACCTGGTTCCTCCATTGTACTTTGTCTCCGTCCCTGGAACCCTTCATGGTGTGGCTGCAGTAAATCTCATCTGTGGAACCCCATACGAGGACCCTTCCCAGCTCTTTGCTGCCGACCCATTTTAACGAGCTGTGTGTGTGTGTGTACGCTGTGTGTGAGCGCATGGTGGTCCTGCCAAGCAGCTTCCCTAAGGAGACGCTTTTAGGAAGGTCGCGGCATCTCGCGCTCCAGCACCGCAAAGCCGTGCAGGCAGCGACACAAAGTTTTTTGAATTTTACGTGAAATTTCTGTTGGTAAAATCAGCTGAACCATGGGTTTGAGTCTGTATCAAAATTAACTCATGTGGCAACAGCCCATGTCTCAAGAAACTGTGAAATGATACAGGTCAATATGACAATTGGTGCACTCAACTAAATGAATCATGTGGAGTGGGATACATGAAAAGTAATAAAGCAGTGCAATAACATCTTCTTCCATCCAGAGACAAAAAACTAAACATGAAGTTAATCTTTCTAAATCTCAATTTCAGCTCTTCACATGCTCACTATTAAATGGCTGCCTGATTACGGTACAAGCTGTCCATAGTCATTTACAATGCTTAAACTCCTCCCATGTTTCATCCATTTTATACAGCCATTCAAATATGTGGTATCATTACCTAATAAAGATGATGCAGAAGCATACTGGTCATATTTATCCTCTTTCCCTGGCAGTCTCTTTTCTTTATGCCCGCTATTTACTTTGGGTATTTGTTTACGAGTTTGTAGCGGTATTAAAATATTTTTTTTCCTTCCGTAAATAAGGGAGGCACAAGAAAAAAGAAACCCACTGGTTGAAATTTTAAAAATTGTTACTTTGCATTTAAGGATGAAATTCTTGAAGCAGCCATTCTGCCTAGGTGGAAATGGTTAAAAATAAGTTGTTGCATGATAATAATTAGTAATGTATAGAATAAAAATAACATCAATAATTAGCATTCAATTAGAATTTATCTTTCAGTTTAATCTCTCCTATGGCTCTTCAGTTTATATGTCACTGGCTTATTACAAGAAACTTCAAACTTTTTTTTAGGATGACTAAAACCCTTGATGGGCTGATTATTGGTATGCTGAAGTCATTATCATTGAATGTTATCTCATTTTCTTCCTGTTCTTTTCTACCTGAGGCAAACTGATAAACAAGTAAAAGGAAGTCCCTTATTACACAGTCTTTCATTAAACTGTGAAACGTTTTGCTATGGAAATTGTGGAAACTATAATTTTGCCTGAATTGAGAAAGACATAATCTCATACCCCTAGGGTTATTAAGCACAATGGATTGTGACATCTAATCAAATGACATCTGAGCCAATCATCTTAATACCTTTCACAACTGATGGAGAGAAATAGGCCAGTGAGGGCTTAATTAATCTCATCCTAAAATAAATGTCTGAAGTAGGTCAGGAGAACGTCAGGTAGAAAACTCTGTGGAGAGGTGAGGTTGATCTTACCCTGCAGAGTACTCACAGGGAACCCCTGCAGCACGGGTCAGTGCAAAATGGATGAGCATACTGCTGAAATATCACCATATGTCTGTATCCTTTCATATTCCTCTCTCAGCACTCGTTTTTTGGACACTCTTGGGTGCAGGTTTATGGAACACGCTGATCTCTCTCTGGACAGAAACAGCCACTGCACTGTCCCTTGCAGTCTGCACGCCGAGGAATGTTAATGTTTGGCTCTAGAAATGTCCAAATGTAACAGGCATACCATATGAGTGGCTGCAGTGCCTGTATTCTAGGTAATACCCACCTCTTGCTGAGGCTGGTACTAGTACCTAGAGCTGCACCTTTGCAGAGGTTCCTGCAGCGGAGGGATAGGCTCCTGTAAGAGTTGTCCTTTTCGTGGTACTCCTCGCTCCCTTTGGTCCCAAACAGTTTGTGCCTCAGGGCTTTTTGCACTTTGAAATACATTTTATGCTGTTGGTAGTGTAAAGAAGGCTGGCTAGTTTTAGCCAATAAGTTATCCAGTCTGAGACAAATGAAAGGCTAGTAGTTAAAGCAGTAACTACTTTAAGTAAGTAAGTAAGTAAGTAACTTCTGCAGAACTGTGTCTGTTTCCTGCCTCCCTACTCTGTTCTGTTGCCTACCTCCCTGAATTTTCTGCTGGTTTTAAGACAGAATCTTAGATCCTTTTTTATTGAAATTCTTGTGCACAAGTTTGTGGCTAATATTGTAATCCAAAGGCTAGTAGTTAAAACAGGAACTACTACTAAAAAGAAACCCAATAAAAAAGATAAGCAAGCAAACTGAGCAACAAAATTCCAGGAGCTTTCACACATGTGGATGCTCCAGTGGCTTGTTCTGAGTTTGACCTTTTGGTTGGTTTTGCTGGAGACCTTCTTTAAAGTAGGAACATTAATTCAGTTTTGTTTTTTGTAAGGCGCTAGCAACAGTCGGAAAGCCCTGAGAAGTCACTCCACATGGTGCATCTTGTGCCAATTCACACAGGACGCATCTTGTGCCAATTCACACAGGACACAGCTTCATTGTGAAATCTGTGAGTTCATCTCCACACTTCTTTCATGAGAAATCTTACTCTCTTTCCCCACAATGACTGCCCATTCACTGTTCTGTGCTCACATAGAAAAGTTGTGGATTTTCAGCTTGACTACTTTTAATAGCTCCACACTAGCAGGATCTGGCCTGACAAAGTGAAAATAAATTGCACCAAGTAATTTATCCCACTTGTGTTATAATCTCTGTGAATGAAATGAAAATTAAGTCGATTTGTCATTATTGCTCTTTTTCTTAAAACAGTAGAACTCTGCCCATATAACCAGAGGACATTTTGGTCCTAAAATCTTTTCTGCTGTTTTGTTTAGGGTATGCTTCCCGTGTCTGGAAAAAAATAATAAAAAGAAAAGGAGTGGGCACACTTCCTCTGACGCTGCAGGAGGAGCAGGACATGAATCATCTCTTGAGAGTTATTTTTTTCCAAAGTCCTAATGCTCTGTGCATTTCCAACTGTCTTTTGCTCCCTATTTTTCAGGTGAAAAGAAAAATCCTTCTATATAATCAGTTGTTACTTGATAAAGTATAGTTTATAAAATATTTTTTCATAAATTATTTTCTGCAGAAATCTTTGGAACCTGCTCTACCCTCCTTTTTGTATTGGTGGAGGGTTTTTTTGAAAATAATTAATTTTCATCTCCTTTTCCCTTGTATCAGTATTTCTAATTACTGTAAAATACTCTGTAGTTATCTTGTTGATGATTAAAATCATGCAGCTATCCAGAGTTTAAAATATCAAGCCATTTATTGTAGGAGATTTTATTGTCAATTTTAGAGATAAACAGAAATCAATTTCTGATGTCTGATACTCAGATCTTCACTTGCTGCTCTCAAAAACTTAGAAAATGAACATAATAAAGGTATGAATAGTACTAATAAATAACAGTGAGCAAGTTCCTTTTAGTCTCAAAATTATATCAAATCTCTAGTTAATTATATGGAGAAGATGCAATAATGGCTATGAGCAAAACTAACTATTTTTATTTACAGATAGGTAACATAGAAACATTAAAAAAGATGCTACATGTTCCAGTATCTATTTTTATTTTTTCCCCAAAATTTCAAATGCAGGCTAAGAATTACTTGGTGCTTTATGACAGTTTTATAAAATTAAATATCTAATATGATAGGTGAGAAAGATAAATGGATGGATAGGTATGTATGCTATACATGGAGAATATATTGCTGCATAAAAATAAAATAATAGGTTAAGTGCAAAAATATGTTCAATAATTGTGTTTTTATGCATTTCAGTTACATCTTTTGCATTCTTTCAAAAGCTGGAAATGTCTCCCACACCTTTCTGCACAAGGCTGACAAAACCCCAAATCTCACTTCACTTGCTGATGTAAATCAAGCTTTTCAAATGACACGTTACTTTGGACAAATTCTCAGGCTTCTCTACTTTCCCTGTTTACCAAGGACACCTTCTGCATTTTGCCCTTCTTTGTCTTGTAAGTATGAATCACAGAAATAATTTTCTGCACTCAGAGTGACGAGATTTTGAAACATATGGCACATGGTGGCTTTGGTCCCTTCTCCACCCTCAGACAAGAGGTAAGACGTGCGTCCGTGTGGTGCCAGGCAAGGACCCTGCTGCAGAAACTTGCTTTAACTGCAGAGTGGGAGGGAAACTCCAGCTCCTTGCTGAACATATGAGATCTAAGTAATGCATTCACTCCTTCCCCTTCTGTATTTCCTACAACACTGCTAATATCCTCAGCCAAAAACAGTCTACCAGAAACTAACTTTGTCTTCAAGTTGTAATATTGATTCTGTGTCTTCATGTTTGCAAGTCTTCCTATCTGAGGAAAAAGTTTAAAAGGAGCTTTAACTGCTTTGAGGAACAGCTATAGGTCGTAAAAGAATATACACATACAGTAGTTCTGCTGTAAATTAGAATAGTATGTAATTAAGTTATTGCTATATATTATATTCCTGCCATCCCCAATGATTTGAGGGGGAAGGTCACAATGCCCAAGTCGCTGGACATGGCCTCACTTGGGTCAGACAGACAGCATCTTTCCTTATGTAGAAGGCTAAATCAGCACTTCTCCTCCTTTGTCACAGCCAGAAGTGTACAAAGGTACAGCCTAAACTCTTGTCTTTGTGTAGGAGAGCAGTCCTGAAAATAAACTCAAAGTCAGCAAGTTCAAAATCCTCTCTGTATTTATAGATGGATGCTGTCATGCTACTTCTGTTTGACTCCAGCCTACAGGTAGAGATCTCACCTTCACCTGGCATCTGCAGGAGTTGTCCTCTAGAATGGGGCCTTATGATGCCCCTTGCTGGAAAAGCAACCAGTGACCTCAGATTCAGAGGTGAAATTTGACATGGTCGAGCAAGCAGGGAGCATGATATTTTCTGGATGTTTTGTTGGGATGCTGATGTACAGCTGTTTAAACTGTTCCTATTTGCTCACTGAAGATATTTTTTATTCTGGCAAGCAAGCTGCCCAGTTCTGCCCCAAACACCTCTAACCTGAAGGCTACTGATTAGATGGGGGATTTCCTTGTAATTCTGCCTTTCCCCAGGTAATCAGTATCGAGCATAAAAAACAGGAAAGTTATCTTGCTTCTGCTCTTGATGCTGTCCTGGCTCCTGCCAAGAGGGAAGAGAAAACCTTCTAACAAGTACAAATAATTTCCTGCACTGCTAGAAGCAGAGTAGTATAAAACCCAGGAGTATTGAGTATTCCGAATAGTAAGGAAAGAGTAGATGTCTCAAACTACTTCTCTCCAGCTTCTCACTGAAATTCTTAATGAATGGCTACTCTTCTTCTGAGTTCCAGCTGTTCCACTGAGCCTTATGGAGATATGACAACACCACTTGATATTTCACATTCATGTAACCATTAAATGGCTCCCTTTCCCTCTCAGACCAAGAAATTCTGTTCAAAATATGGAACATCTGTCTGAAAAGAAGTGTCATACTTGCTGTCACAAAAGATGCCTCAGATCTGATTGCAAGGGCTCTTGTGTATGAATAAAATCACTCAAGTACAAAAGTATTAACCAAATTCTTGTGTACCATTTAAATGACTGATTGATGGTGGTGACTGATGATTGCTGTGCATTAATGCCTGAAGCTCTGTCAGGCATAAAAGCAGTATTCTGTCTGGTAGATAAGGTACAGGTTTTGCAGTCTATAGGCCAGATCCAGTGAGAGCATGTGAGGTCTTTTAACTGTCTTTAGCTTATGTTGTGTCCTGGGGCTGAAATGGAATCTGTTTGCTTTACAGTACCCCCAGCCTCAGGAGGGGTGTGATTCCCAGCAAGCAGAGCAGTGTGTCCCATAACCGTTTCCCCACCTGATGAACTGCCATTGTTCTCCTGTACACTTTGTCCTGAGGGCCATCTGGAGGAGGCAATGTCTGTGGTTGTAGTAACAGGCTGGTATGAAACCAATTAAATAATAACAGCCTCGGAAAACACCTTCTCTGAGATAACCCATCAAGCCAATTTCATCTTCTCAGACATTAAAAATATAATTGGCATTGGTAAGATAATTTAACTGTATTTATTAAACTTGTCTGTACTGTTAATCTGCAAACTGAAGAGAGGCTTGGGTGATTTCCACCTTCCGAAGTTAGTCTGAGGGATGTTACAGCAATGTAGATCCAATCCTTTTTATTTTATTCTGGGTGCACTCTTAACACTAAAGGGAAAACATCCTGAAAGGATTGAAATAAATATCTGGTATTTATCATTTTGTGGTGGGCTGACCCTGGCTTCATGGCAGGTGTCCACCAAAGGCCCCTTTATCAGTCTCTTCCTCAGACAGACAGGGGAGAGAAGATAACGAAAGGCTCATGGGTCAAGATAAGGACAGAGAAAAATCACTCACCAATTACCATCACAGGTAAACCAGACAACTTGGGGGAAAATATTTTAATTTATACCAACCAAGGCAGAGTAGGATAATGAGAGATAAATCCAAATCTTAAAACACCTTCCCCTCACTCCCTTCTTCCCAGGCTCAACTTCACTCATGATTTTCTCTGTCTTCCCCCACAGAGGCACATAGGGACAGGGAGTGGTCAGTTCATCACACATTGTCTCTACTGTTCCTTCTGCCTCAGGGGAAGGACTTCTCACACTTTTGCTCTGTTCCAGCATGGGGTTCTCCCACTGGACATAGTCCTTCATGAACTTCTCCATGAGTCTCACCATGATCTGCACCATGGGCTGCATGGGAACTCTTGCCTCCAATGCCTGGGGTACCTCCTCACCCTTCTGCACTTACCCTGGTGTCTGCAGAATTGTTTCTGTTTCCTGCCTCCCTGCTCCTGAATTTCCTACCACAGGCATGTCTGCTGGTTTTAAGCTAGGATATTAGATTTTTTTTTTTAATTGAAATTGTTCTGCACAAGTTTGTGGCTAAAATTGTCATTCAAAGGAACTATCATGTTTCTTAGTCTTGATGGATACAAATAGTAAACCAGCAGTCTTCAATCTATGTAGATACTTCATGTAGAAATTCTGTTTTCTCTAGTGCAGTGAACTGCATTTAGTACAATGTAAAACATGAAGAGTCTTCTGCCTTAAAATGAATCTGTAGGCTACTGAGCTGTATTCCCCATGTATTTGAATTAAGTTTTCCCTCTAATCACTCTCTGTCTCTGTGAAGTCCCTTGACTGGGTCTTTTATTTCCCTTATAAAGGCTAAAAATGCCATGTTCCTTAATTCAGTGGGTTCTCTGAAAAAATGTGGTTTGAATTGATGAGATGTTGCAAAGCTGCTTAGTTCAAAACACAGACTAGATGGAAACTTCTCATGGCAAATGTAGTAACAAATTATTTGAGTGAAATAAATGTTTCCCTTTGGAAAACTCAGTTAAATTCTAATGACTATTGCCTACTGCTCTGGCAGCATGGCAGTATATTCAAATGGAAGGGGGCAGTCTAGATATTTGATGATAAATTGCTGAATGAGCCCTTTAAAAGGGAAGAATTTAATTCTCTTTATCAATGGTTAAGTATTTGAGCTATTTGATGTATATTTTACAGTATTAGTGAAACTTTACCTTATTCAACTGAGGGTGCTGTTAAGAGCTAATTCATCTGATCCAGATAAAGGTTTGGAAAAAGATTAAAAAAAATGTGATACACATTTGCAAAATGCTTACCTCCTGCTTCAGGCTTCTCTTTGTTGCTTATTGTGGCTGGCTAAACAAAACAATTCCCTTAGAAGAAAAACAGAAGAAAAAAGATTTTTTCTTTTCTACAAAATCCATGGAAGAATGAATGACTGGACCAATCCCACAAGATACAAATGGCTACTCACTCCATTGGGATGTAAAAACCTGGGATCAGGCACTTGCCTTCTCTCATTCAGCCTCTTCTGTTGCAGCTACCTCATTTCCACTGTGTTTGCTGGGTGCCACAGGGAGAGTCAGAGCTGGGACAGCATTTGGGAGGCTCTTTTTTTCTCTCTAAACCTCACTCTGGACATGCAAACACTTTGGTGTGTCGCTTCTTACAATAGAAATGACAAATGATGATCACCTTTTGCTCTGCTTTATCATTTGGTTCTTATCTCTGCTCCCAACATTTTCTTGTGCTTTCCTGGCTCCTCATTTTTATTGCAAAGTGGTATTTAGCATAATTCTGCCCTGATCTTCTCTAGCTGTTTCTTTAGAAGTTCTTCGTCTGGTATTCATCGATACTATGACTGTCTAAGTAAGGCGGGCAGGTATTATCCAATGTTTTGAGAGCAAGCTATTTAAATTTCCTGACATTCTTTTGATGTCTGTAAGCTTTCTGTCAGAATGCAAACTAGGTAATCAGGTGTCCTTTACCATGCTTGAAATTCTTGAATTTTTGTCACAAAATTAAGCTCTAAAATCTCATGTATATTTGATGAAAACTGCTCATGTTCTTGTAAATTGTTTGGGAATGTATCAAACCCAGGACTTGGCACACCAGTCCATTTTTAGCTCTGCAAAAAATGAAACAAAATAAACACTTGGTGAGTTAATGAACAAAGAAAGATAGGAAATTTAGAACTAGTTAAATGCTGTAAAAGGAATGGAGTGATCTGAAATTTATTTGGATCCAGGGTTTTAATGTAGGCTTATATAATCATAACAGTTACAAAATAATAATTGCACTGTATCACGTCATTAAAATGGATCATTTTAATGACGTATTGAGTTGTAGCAGGTAATTAATGGCTTGTTAGTATTTGTTATTTAGAAGATATTAATGTTATAATTCACACTTTAAAATAATTTGAAGAAGAAATCGATAAAAAAGCAAGTATGCATTTTTATCCCTTTGGATTATTACATAATTTAGAAGAAAGTAGTACATGAAGAGAGTAATCAGCAGAGCCAACATATTGTTTTAAAGCAGACAGGCACTTATAAATAAACAGCGAAGTTCATTCTGAAGGCCCTTCTGATGAAATAAACCCAGATGTCTGAGGCTTCTCTAATGGGAGATGTTTATATTCTGTGGGCATTGACACTGTTAACTTCAGTAGTGAGAAATCTCTTGAAAGACAAGTGGCTGTCAAACCCTGTTGTGAATCCCACAGTGACTTTTCTCAGAAAATTGTTTACTGTTAGTGGAATCCAAAACACAGAGATTTTCATGAAGACTGACAGATGCTATCATTTTTTGGTCACTGCTGAAACAGCAAGACCAATTCATTTCAGTAAAGAGAGTCAGGGGAGACATTTCCTAAGAAAACTATAATCTCCCTATAGAGGAGCAAGTTCACATACAGAGATATGGCTGGAGGCTGCTGTAAAACCCATCGCTGTTGTGTTGGTATTTAAATTATTTACGAGAATGGAAATGTTAACTTTTTATATAAATAAAAAAGATGAGAAGTACTTTCAAAGCAAATGATGTTAATACTCCTGCTCTTCACCCGCTACTTTTACTCTCAGAATGACTTTGTCAGAGTCTTTTGAATCAATGGAGTTTTGCCAATAACATTACCATAGGTTGGATCAAATCTATAGTGCTTTATAGTATATTACACAGAATATGTATTACAAAAAACCTATTGAAACAGTTTTACTGTTTCTTTTAGGAGCAAATGAAACCCAATCCTTTTGAAATTGTGCACATCTCTGTCTGAGGTTCACTGGCAGGTAGAGACCCTAGAATACATGATTTATGTTCACAGTTAGCTACTTAATCATTTAAATAAATGGATCTATGCACACAGTTTACCAGAACTTTAAAATATGCATGTATGATTTTGGCAGCTCTAAAATGAACTGGCAAACCAGGATGTAATCCTTCCTTATTATGGCCTTTGCAGCATGTGATTTACTCATTTACAGATGAGTTGTAATAGGTAATTAATATTGTTAGGCCTGGAGATACAATAAAGCTCCTTAAAAGTGGTGGACATAACATTTTAGTCCTTTCAGGCTGAATGAAAGAGCGAATAACCGATCCTCTCTCTTGAAGTATCTGAAACAACACAACAGTGTCTTAAACCACGAATCTGCTCAAGAGCCCTGACTTCTGCCAGCTCTGCTGTGGCTGCAAGTAAGGCAAAGTGCTGATTTTATATTGCTGCTGTCTGTGAGCATGGTGTAAGCAAGGACCCATGCATGAAAACCAGACTCCAACCACATCCAGAGGATGGTTTTTGGTATGAACCTGAGAAGAAAAATGTAGTTAGGAGAGGTATTAGTTTGGATGCTGATGGAAATTGGGTTTGCATTCATGAGTAAAAAATATTTGTGTTGTTTTCATTTTGCTTTTTTTTTCCCCTAAGAAAAGCCTGATGTGAAGAAAATGTTAATCTTAACAGCAATGCTTCCTCTTTACAGACACATTCCATACAACTTACATTTCATTTTTTTGGTTCTCATATGGTAGAAGATTGGTGTTAATTATGTCCTCAGAATGTGTCTGCCAAATAACCACAAAAATGAGAAGGGTCTGGTTCTGGTCTTACATTGTCTGTTGTGCTTTATCCCTAGTAATGTAAATACTCACTTCAGCTTTCTACTAATAGAGGGGAATTTCTCTCTGCTATTAGGATTTACGTGCCAGGAAAAAGACCATCAGTTCACTCACAGATCCAATGGAGACTGGTTATTTGGTAAAGAAGAATCTCCTCCAAGGCTAAGTAATGCTTTTCTCTGTCAATGTCAGCTTGAGAAAGCTCAGACTTTCCTTTTGGTTACCTCAGA
Organism: Struthidea cinerea; assembly: GCA_013397865.1. Taxonomy (NCBI): domain Eukaryota; kingdom Metazoa; phylum Chordata; class Aves; order Passeriformes; family Corcoracidae; genus Struthidea; species Struthidea cinerea. Next base: position 143,651 of record VZTI01005695.1, on the reverse strand, counting down.
CAATTGTTAAGATCCTGAACTGCATCATCCTTTGGAGTGGTGCAAGTGCTTGTGTGGCCATGTGGTTGGAGTTATAGTAGGAATCTAACAGATGAAAATTCCCCCATTTTTGTTTTCTTAGCAGTTTTGCTGCTTATTAGGTTCTACTAGCACACGGTTTTTAGGCTGACCTGAGCAGCTCCTCAGCAGGAAGTGGCAATTAGGGCCTGTGGTGAAGCAGTGAAACCACTGACACACCTCCTGGGCTGTGCAGTTGCACCAGGAGTAGAAGGGATCCACTAAACAAAATTCTCTGCGCTGAGCAATGTGTTTTGGAATGTGGGTAACTTAGGAAGAGTAACTGCTTTGAAAATCGTTTTGGAAAGGATTGTATTTTTTTCAGTCTGAATGTTGTCTGTTTTGCAAAGATACAACACTGCAGTGTGGTTCATCATAGCTCACTGTTTGCAAGGCTCCTCTGACTGCTTTGAAAAGTGAAGGAAAGTAATTTTTCTCTGTGCTTGTCCATTAACCTACATACGTACCATAATACAGAGACCTTGTGTAGTAGGCTGTGTAAAATTTAGTGTCTGATTTGTGTCCTTTACCATGAAACATGTTACTGTTTCATATTGCAGCCTGCAATTCAGATAGAGTTGACCATCAATTATTCATGGAAAGGTTATCTCAGTCACAGATGAGCTTGGACTGTTGATGCAGAGAACCTCCATCTGCCTTCCTGTATTGCATCTCTGAATCTAATGTGTCACCAAACCTGACTCAGAGACATACTATCTGCTTCTAGGAGATGCTACACTTCAGTTAGGAAGCTCAGGTACAGGGTTTATAAATCCTGGTGTAATTTTGCTTGGATGAAGGTATGTTACTTCTTTACCTGAGTAGATACAACCATAGTGTTTTGTTCTGGATCAGGCAGACAGAATAATCTCTGTTAGAATCACATCTGCTCTAAGAGCAAAAGTTCCCCCAACTTTCTTACCTTTCTGTTCTTCACTACAATAATACTTTATAAGTGATTTTTCATTTTCTCAGTGTTTTTTCATTCCTAATGATTTCACATGTCCTTGCAACTTCAGTCCCCAAGTATGAACTGCATGAATTCTTTTTTCTTGATTGGAAAATAAGGGAAGACAAGGATGTTTCTGATGTCTTCACTTTCATTTACACAGTGGGCACTAAAATATGGTCTATGAAGATCAGAGTATTTTTGGAGCTCAGGTTTAGGTAGCTCCATTTATATCATTGATAGTCCTCTGCTTTATTCAATCCCTGAATGCATTTTGAAAGATGAAGAGGCAAGGAAAAACAAAACCAAATTTTATCATGTGTGTTATACCCATCACTAAGCAAAGAAATAATATTTCTACATGTGATACTGAAATAAGGAGTTGTTCTCTCAGGCTTAGCCATTTTGGTTACCCTGGATAAATGCTGTATATTTCATCAACACATCTGTCTAAAATCTCTTTTTAAAAAGCAGATTTTATTTATTATTTTGATAAAAAGTCCATATCAATTAAGAAAGCAGAGACACAAAATATTTCTTGGAAAAAAACAACTAGTTGTCAATTTTTTTATGGTACCTCAAAAGCTCAGGGTTATACCCTATGCCATCATCCTTTCCTAGGTTCAATAAGATAAGGAAGTGTCAAGGAACATTTTAAGGCAGTAAATACCAAGACACTTAGGATATAAAAGCAGTTTCATTTATTAAATAAGTGATCCAAACAATTTATTCTTTAGGAAAAAAAAAGTGTTTTGAAGCCCAATTGCCTCTCTGAGTCTGAAAGAGTAGAAATTGAGGCTTTATTTCTGTATTTTCTTTAAAATCATTCTGCTTCCAGGAGACTGGGTCTGCCCCTCTGTCTGCAGATCCATCCACTCAGCTGTGGGGTCAGGGGGCAGTGCCCCCACAGCTCAAACCAATTTTACCTGAGCTGGGAAAATGACTTCTGTGCAAGGAAACCTGTCCCCTTACACTACAAGGAAGAACCATGAACTGCCCATTGGTTCAAGTTTCCCCTATATGTGTGAATCACACAATCATAATCAAACCCCTCTGTCTTTAAAACCCTGGGAGATCACTCTGTGTAATGAAAGAAAGGCAGCGAGAGGGTTAATGCAGACCCAGTCTGCCAGAACTGGATGAATAATTTATTCTTTGAATTTTTCTCAGTTTTCTTTCTGCAAATTTCCTGCAAACAGTTTACTCCTTTCTTTCATTTAGTATTATTCAAAATTATTTGCTGAATAATTTCTGCAGTTAATTCCTGATCTGCATATCCTTCATGAGCCGTTCAATAGCAATTCCTGCTAAACATTCCGGCTGCCTCAGCTAATTACTGTGGGATATGCAAGCCACACTCTACCATAAGCCGAGCTGAACAAGTATTTCTCAACATACTTTAAGACTGTTCCTCCTGAATGACAAGGATCTCCTTGCACATGAAGAAGATTAATTTATTTAGATATTGAAATAAAATCCAGACGAGAAGATTTAGATAGGAAAAGTAGTAAAGGGATGAAAGCTAAAATTTTCTTGTAAGCTATGATCAGATTAAATTATAAACGTGATGTATTAGTATTCAGTGGCCACCTGTAGGATAAAATCCAAGGACCTACACTTCTCTTACAGTCCTGTTTTCTTGTGTTTTCACTGTCCTCTGACCAGTCCTGAGAATACCCTGCCCTGGAGTGCCATTTGGTATTGTTAAGTATTGGCCTTGCTATCCACAGCTAAGACTCCCTTCAGGATTTTCTCTCTTGCATACTTTGTTGGTCTCTGTGGGCAGCAGGGTCATCCTGATGGCCACTCCTATGTATGTCACTTGCAGGACCTCCTGGCTTGTCTCATTTCTCAGGTTCTGTCTCAAACTTGCCACTTCCTACTTCATAGCTTCTGAGGTAAGGCTCACAGTAAATCCTAACATTCTTTTATCCTCTTCAATTTTGCTATAAATCCTTTTTCTTTTGGGATTAACAAATTCAGACTTGCCTGGTAATACCAATTCAGAGTTTTGCTGTGAGCATTGCTCCTGTAGCCTATCCCATTTCCTCCTTCCACTGGCTCTACTTTCTGGCTCGTTAAGCACAAGTAATGGTCCTTCATGGCCTGTTTCTACTCCGCCTATCATTTCTCAGTCATTTGGATGGACTGTGGTGCCAGCCTCCTTCAACAATTCTGATAAATCTTTGAAACAATGTTCTCCATCTTCTTGTGTTGTTTAATGCTGCTTTCTCCTAAATCCAGGGAGGAGTTTCCCTTTATCACCTACAAAACTGGATCTTCAACATCCTGCAAAACCATTCTTTATGGACATGTTAAGATCACTGTCAGTAATCTGAATAATTTTCCATCCTCATTCTTTTTTCTCTTACCAATACTCACTTGCTTTGTCTTATATTAAGATAGAAAACTGTGGGAGCCAGAGTCAACTGTTGTTCGCTATTCAAACAGCATTCACAGATTCCAAGCCCAGCACTGCTTGCTTGGAGTCAGAGAGGTGGGAAAAAAAAATTGGTTTTACTTACACAGGAGGCAAGCTGTTATTTAATTTAATTTTCAATGATTTCCAAGAAGATATTGTGAGATTTTAATTGAGACTACTTCGTCAATTAGATAAGTTCAAGAGGATTCTAGACCCCACAAAAGTAAAGTGGAAAATTGAGTGATTCAGTCAGCAGGTGACAGTACAAAAAAAATTTAAAAGTGTTGACACACCTGTCTGGACTTGTCACAGTTGATTTCTGAATGAAATAAAGCTGCCTTGGAAGAGGATTCAGGTCTCAAAGTAAGAGCTGATTAGCAGTCTGATCTGGTATTGAAATCCCCAGTTTCCTGTGCGTAATTGCCTTTCAAATGTTCAAATGCTGAAGGTTGAAAAGTAGCGTGCTGTGCTCATAGAGATCAGTGTTTGCAATGAATATACAGATTCTCAAATTTTAACTTGGTTTATTGCCATTTCACCCACATACAAAATTCATAATGAGAGCAAGACATAGGTTATTAAGTGTGACAGAACAATGTATATATTAATATTAATGAGACTATATTTGCCTTGACCTCGCAGCCTTATAGAATTAATTGTATTTCAGATTCTTCAGTTTTCATATATATATGTATATAAGAAAGCTATGGGTGGTCACACTTTTACCACTCTTTAGATATTTATAGTCAAAATATCCATAGCCAATTGAGAGAAATAGGAATTTTGTGCAATTATCATAAAATACTGATTTTAAACTTTTGAATAAAGTGACTCATGTTTAGTCTTCAATGAGTGTAGAAGGAATGCAGACATTTACCTCTAAAGAAAATTCCCCCTCTATCATGCCTCTGATTACAATTTTGCCAAGTTTTGCAAAGTTCAATCTATTTCCTTTTATGAGCTTCCATATTTTTAAGCGTTCTCTATTTGTTACAGTGCCCTAAGCATACAGCTATCAAATATTTGCAATAAAAGTGTTCATTTTACAGAATGAACAAAATTCTTGTCTTCTCTTGAAGGGACACAAGGTGACCATCTTTTAGCCTATAAAATTCAAGGTTTTTTTCTCAAGAATCTCTGGTTGCACCTTGATTTTGTGCATTTTTTGCTTCTGTGGAAAGCCCTGACTGACATTCATCACCTCCTGTGGAGAGGATGTTATTGCTATGATTTGAAAAAACAAATGTTTTGCCTTCAGTGGCTCAAACACTGTGTACACAGCAGTCCAAAGACAGAGTGTGCCAAGCTAGAGTCTGTTATGAATTTATATAGTCACCTAAGTCCGTTTATCTGCAGGATCATCAATTTAATAAAAAAATTCGCCTAAATCTTGGTTGTCACTTCTAGCTTTCTACACCATCAGATTAACGGTTGGTGTCTTTATAAATTAATAAATAGGAAATATTAATGGTTACAAATTTAAGTGATGTTTGGAACTCATTACTGTATTCCACAGTTAATAATAACTTTTGAATAATTTTATCCCTAAACTTGCACCATAAGCTCACTTTGCTTTGAGCTCTGTTTTGAGATGTGAGAAATTAAGTAACTATGGGTCAGACACAGATTTTCTGTCTCAGTCTTCACACAGTCTCATTCTGTATTGCCTACTGCATCTCACCTTTGAGGACCACAAAATTAGGTTCTCAAGCCAATTTGGTAATAAATCAGACTGCTTTGCTTGATTTACATTATGGATATTCCAAATTGCTAAATTACAGTGTCAGCAAGATATTTAATAATATCCAATATTGCCGTAAATCTTATGTTACTCAAAGAGAGCATTTACTTTGAAGATCTCATACTGAACCTAGTTTTATTTCAAACCAGTAATTCACCTCTAAATTTAAATGTTTGTGATTTAGAATTTATCACTGAGTCCAGGGAAGCTGCTAACAACAGGAAAAGAACATCTCTAAGGAGGTGAGGAGATCGAAACATCACAGCAACTGACGTGTGAAGAGCAGAGGAGGATTTAGGTAACAGGTTGAAGTGGACTGAAGGAAAGACCAAAGGAACTGGGGCAGGGCTGTAGCTTGAAGTTGAAGAACAGCTAAAGCAGTGTGTCAAACACAAATGAAGGAAAGCACTTAGAAGTGCAAAGCATAAGCCACTATCTGAAAACAACCTGCCCTTTTTCCTGCAACTGGTCCTTGGCCCTAATTCTAAGCAGTCCTGAAGAGTTCTTGTGGTTGAATAGTCTGAAAATATAAAATACTCCTGTGTAAGAGTTTGGCTGCCAATCTGAGATTCTCCAGGTGGGCACACTACTATATGTGATAGTGGATATCACACATGCCTTTCTCATGAATCTTCTTTATCTAAGAATTAAACATAATTAACCATTTGATACCATTTAACAAAAATATGCCATATCTTCCACTACTCCTTCTCCTTTTTTTTTTCCTATAGTCATAGATACTAGATTGCTTGAGTATTTCTAAATTATTTAAGATAGGTGATAAGGGATAACTGTACAAGAGTGGTTCTTCTATGCATGTTTGAGTGATTAAACGATATGCAGTGAGCCATCAGTCTGACTCTCCTAGTCACATTTTTTTTGTCTAATACTGCAGCAATACTGAATATTACCCAGGCACATCTATAGGACACCTTTCCAATAAGCTAACCATGGAAACGACTTCCAGTTTCTTTATGAGGTAAAAAACAAGGCAGTGAAAGGAAATTCCCATCAGAAATAATCTTGTCTTCTCTGCTATTTGCTACAGCCTTACATCAAGATCCTTATCCAGTTGCTGCCTTGTTGGTTTGGTTTTTTCCTTTTCTTGGAAACATCATTTCTCCTTACAACAGGAGTTCTTATCCTAGAGACAGATTATTTATTTACATGGTGGCTAGTTACAGAAGCAAAATGTTAAGAAATGCTTCGTCTATTTGGCACGCTACTTCATTTCACCACAACATTAATGTTTTTAACCTAGGAACTATTTCTTTTTTTTTGAAAATAAAGCATTAGACTTCTTAACCTCAAAATTGTATGTGGCCATCAATTGCCAGAAGGGGTCTTGAGGGAACCTGCCAATTATGAATGAGGTAAGGAAAGAAAACATTTGAAAACTTGTTAGTGCATCACTTGAGGGTAAAGGAGGCATTGTAGAGAATATAAAAGAAGCATCCCATGTCCTAGCTTTGCCACTGTTTAGAGGAAAATCAGCTCACTGCCATGTCAATTTGACTACCATTATAGTGAGATGACTTCTCCCAGTCTGGACAGATATGGAAGTGTGAAGGTTTTCTTGTGTTACTTGAGGTCACTGATATGTTTTCTGCTCTTCAAATTATGGGGTTTTTTGTATTTCAGAAGAAGTAATAGGAAATGTTCCATGATTCTAGACTTTGTTTCCAATAATTGAAATTTTGGAGACTTGTTTATTTATTTTAACAGTACTGAGCCAAAATCAACTCTAAAGACAATGAAGCTACTAGGAAGGTTTCATTCAATTTATTTTTTTTGGAGTGGAGGGGTCAGTCTTTTATATCTTAAAGTGTCATTCCCCCCTCACCATTCTCCCCTTCCTATTAATTTGTGTGGCAAATCACAGAATAAATGAAGACTTGTCTAGTCTGGGATTTATGTGCCTTTTTTAGGTTGTAGACTTTCTGTTTGACCCAGAAAAAAATTGGATTGTATGTCTTTCTCCTTTTCCTACTAGTAAGTTAGGAATAGTTCTCAGGGGCATAGAAATTTCTACAGACGTTTGTGAGCTCCTTACAACCTTGCAGTGCTGAAAGCCGTGGTAATGCCTAAGCAGAACGAGTGGAAATATCAGTATTGTGCTCTTTCCATTGATGTAATTGTTTACATTTATTTTTCAGGTTTCAAAGTAATTATCATAGGAATATTGTTTATTAGCTGTTTTCCAATATAAGTCTATAGGCCAAATGATGTAGAAATTTAGGTGCTGAACACTGATGGAAAATTTAATTATTATTTTGCTGCTTAGATGGTTTGATCAGTCCCATAATATTATTGCAATATTTCATAGTACTTTCAGTTCAATGTTTCTGTTTTATGCATCTAATTTATTTCTTTCATAATTGATATGAGATGTGCATATCTCCTGAAGTGCTGTGGGATGTGTAACATGAAAGGTTTTGTACAGGAACAACTGTTTTTCTTATTAGAGCAAACTGCAACATGACAGATTAAACATTCAATTAAACAGGAAATTTGCCCATGTAAAAAGCTCACAGAAAGGATCTTAACAATGTTCATTTTTACAAGGTACTAAAGATTTTGGAATCAATTATTTTGAAAGTCCATCTACTTTGCTTACAGGTAAAATAATAACTCGTTTTTTTCAGAAAAGGGGCCAAGTATTGTTTACATAAAGATCCATTGTAAAAATCTGGGTACTATTTCTTTCCAAGGTTTAAAATACTTTGGTGAGAGAAATGAAAATACTCATAAAATGCAACCACAGTATGTTATAAACCACCTTTATGGTTCATTATAGATTTGGTTTAATGCTGTTGGATTAACACTAAAGGTTAATGTTTGCATAAAATATGCATGATTAGTTTAATGCTCTGGAACTGTGATCAGGTTCTCTAATGTTATGAAAGGGAGTGACATGATACATGGTTAAGGCTGACACAAATAGAAGTGTGATATATTTCCAACAAAACTGGTCAAGGGTATTTTCAAAATCCTCCCTTATGTGATAACACTTCAAAGCCAATCTGTACCAATGGGAGATTTTGTGTTCAGCTCTCATAATTAAACTGTTTTCTGGCTGCAGGAATTGCATGCATTTCTAATTTGCAGTGTAGGGAAAGTACTTGGAGAATGATATGTTCAGATTTTCTTCTTGCATTTTTTGAGCCTTAGGTATTATGTGGAGCGTTATGTTTTAAGCATTGATTATCTTTGTTATGCTTTATTGCCAGGAGAATGATAGCATTTCTTATGCATTGACTTGGAAAACTCCATCTAACTGGCAGATTTCACTTACTGCTTGTGTAAAAGCGTCTGTCTAAGCTCTTCTCTTACCAACAAATGATTTATAAATTTATGATTTATTTTTTCTGTCTTGATCATGCCTCAGAGATAATTACAGTTAGGCATTCTTTCATGCTGCCAGGGAAGAACAGTGTATTTAGCATATATTTGGATAAATATCAGCCATAAATCCTGGATAGGCCATGAACTTTTGCTGCTATCAAGGATGTGGAGAGCAGATAATGAGAAAAGCCTATGGGCTCTCATAAGATAAGGAAACAACACACAGTAATCACCAGGACATATGGACACAGCTACAAGGACATGTACATATAATGCATTGCTTTGTATGATTACCCATTGCATAATTCTCGGGGCAGGTTTTGTTTGGTACACCTGTGGGTATGGATATTCAACAGAGCAGAAGTTCTAGCAAGACTGTTGTACAATGAATGAATCATGATGCATATTAAAACCTGTACTCACAATGCTGACCCAGTAGTGATTAAAAAAATTTGCTACACTCCCCCTCTTTTTTTTTCTTTTTGGTTTGTTTGATTGTTTGGTTTTGGATGGGGTTTTTTTGTTTGTTTTTTTAAACACAGATTGTTTTAGACATCCATTTGTACAACTGTTAATGTGGCCACAAGAAGACATGGATGGAAAAAAGTGGCCATTCATGGGAGTAGTAGGGCAAGCAAGACCTTCTAAGACCAGTGTGCTGGCTGTCATTTGTGTAGTATGCAACTACAGCCTTTAGTATGGTGGGTGACTCTTTTCATGCTTAAAAATGAAGAGTTCAGTGTAAATGGGACAGCAGAGCCAGGAGCAGAACTCCTTCTTTGGGGCTGTGTTTTTTTCGAACCTTTATGTGTAGGCCTCATGTGGGCATGCTTCTTCAAGCACGGCAAAAGGCTGCATACCCCTGACATTATTGCCTGCCACAGGTCAGGATCCTGTTTCAGAGAACTGGGCTACCCAGTGAACTTACTTTTTGAGAAGTTATAGAGCTGTCTGTCAAGGACAGAACAGTGCTCTTCTCCCAGCTTTGATCTAGGAAATAATTGCAACATAATGGCTGCTTTCAAGAACAAAAAAATCTTTATGAAGATAGCCTTATATCACTTCACACTTGGAATTACAGCCTAGTAAATTGACATTTGGATAAGCACTAAGCCAAAATAAACAGTCTATAACTATGGACAGGTTTTTAATGGGGACTGCCAGTAGTCTTGTTTATTCATTATGTATTTGTTATGTAGCCATAGTCGCTAGAGACCAAGAAATTTAAAGACTGAATATTAATGTCTCCTTTTTACCTAGGCTTGGTTCTGTAAAAGTTCAAAAGCACAAGTGCAAATTCACTGAAAATGGATCTTATGGAGATCTTATTTTAGAGGCTCACTCATGTTCAGAATGAGTTCTTCAACCCAGAAATTGCTAATCTGTTTTGATTACCAAAATATGGAATACTGGAATCAAACATTTGTGCAGCATTTATTAATGCCTCTAAAATGCAGACAGCTCATGGTATATGAGCAGTCATGCATTTTTTTGGAGATGAGGTAGTATTCTTTTGCTAAGTGATATCAATCTTAATGTAATTAATTTTAACAGCATGCCCTTCATTATTTTTTTCTATTTTTACCACAGTTGTCTTCATTTTCTCTACATTCAGCAATATCTCTTCATCTGTCAGACTGACAAGAACTTTCTCAAAGACAAACAATGCTAATGAACCAGAGATGTGTCTCAATCGATGTCTTTCTTTCCCCATCTTGATAGGAATTGTATCTAGCTGCTAATTTTGTATTAGGGTCCTCTTTTTTTTTTTTCTTCCTCCATTCTTGGCCTTGGAGGCATGGAAGGAAAGTGGTTTCAGCACTTGTCAAATAGCTTTTTATCAGACTGACTGGGGGGCATTCAGTGACATGGTTGATCACTCCCAGGAGGCACAGTTTCAGCCAGAACAAGCTGACAAAGGTCACTGAAAAACAATTCACTCAGATAATGTTGGAACACACAAAGTCATATGGACCTAAATCACACGTCCATAAAAGCTGGGCTACCAAGTTTAACTCTCCATGCTCTTATGTTTAAGTATTGTTACATTCTGAGAACAGCAGCTGGTACGAGTCATAGGTAGGCTTGAAAATTATTCTGCACAGAGTCACTGAACTCACATAAATTGTATTTATATGAGAATTTCATGAGCTCAGCTGTTGTTGTTGCCTGACTGCGAAGTCTTAATTAACCAATGCATCACCTTACCTGAGACAGCAATGCAAAGTACCCTGCTATTATGTTCATTACACAGTATTTCAGATTGTTAAAAGGGACAAATGAGATATGCTGGACAAGATAAAATTTTAGGTGCTGAATCTTCTGCTGCAGTTTTTTGATTTGGAAAGAGCTGCACATTTTACAAAATTCTACGTTTCTCTTCATATTGTATTAGAAATAAATAATTCATAGCATGTTTGGTATATAAAATTAGAATATTAATTACATTGATATAACATTCACAATTTGGTGCCCACTTGACCTTAATTTTATTTTATTGTTTGAAGATCTGTGGTGACTCACAGAGGCTGTAAGTCAAGTGTCATTTTCAAGTATGGCCACTCTTGTCCATGCTAAACATTTCATGGTGTAGTTTCTTCATTTGTTGAACCAATTCATTGCACCATGAAGTTGAATAACCAGAAGGAGTCACAGACCGGAGGTGAGGCTGCCCCAGTGTGAACACTGAGAAGTGTTAGCAGAGAAATTTTCCACCTTTCTACAGCACTCTGTGAAAGCTCAGTTTCTCACAGAAACTATGAAAAACATTGCTACAGTTCTGTAAGCAGAACTTTCTCTATCTTGCACCTGCAGCTGTTGTGTAGTATTGCTATGATACTGTCTGGGAAAAATATTCTGAAAGGTTTCAGCCAACCGGTACAGGAGATGGATGGTCGGTGACCAATGACCTTATGCCATGCTGGCGACCCAAGTCATATAAACTGATTTATAATTAAATAAATGAGTCATTATTTCTCCTGAACTTGTCGTGCTATTCTTCGTCGTCAATGCCGCTCACAGCGACACCCCAGAACCTGGGAGGGGTGACATGATGGAACACATTCACTAGAAAGCGTAACATTACCTCACAGGTCAGTGGTAAAGCTCACACGAAATGGAAATGAAATCAAGTTTACCAAGTGACCTTCAAATATTGTTCTAACTATTCTTTTAGTAGGGGAAAACATTAAAAAAAACCCAATCCCAAACCCCCAAACAAATCCACAAGAAAAAATCTTAGTTGTTAGGTGTATCTTAGGCCAACAGGAAGGAATTTAGAAGAGCTTCACGAGTTATAGATGTCACAGAAATAGGAAATGTCCATTTATAGATGGAAATAGAAGACCATTATTACCATAAAAGGAAGTTTTGCTGTTGCTTCTGTTGTCTGTTTGCATGGAAATGGAACACATTACAGGAAGATTACGCATTACTCTCTGCTCTATGAGTAAGGAAAGGATGTATAAATCAACCTCTGCTAAGGACACAAAGTTTTTTTCAACCAGCACAGTGATTTGCACTAAATAAAATCAAACACACAAAGCATTAAAAGAGTTAACTGGCGGGAACCTTAGTCTTCTCTCACCACTAATAATTCCTAAAGTACTGAGAAAATTCAGAAAAATGAAAGAATGTGAATTTTGTGCTAATATGAAAAGCAATTAGAGGTGTCGAGCTGAATGTTTGGAGCTGGGTTTTTTGACCTAAATGTCATGTCAAAAAAAAGGGGAAAATTCATAGAAGATTTAGTAAGCAATAGTAGAATGTTGATTTAATTACTATAATTCAACATAGTTTTGTGAAAAAGGTCATGTTGAGAAAGCTTGTTGATAAAGCTGTAAGAGTTTTAATTAAATTCTGTCTGATAAGCTGGTACAGCTATGTTAATTCTATACAATAGCTAACAAAAATGTATGAAATGCAATAAATATTAATGTATAATGGTCTGGATATCTGATTGACTTCTCATGTAATTATGTCATGGAGAAAAGTCTTTCATTTTTAAAATAATTATCTGGAGATCTAATGATTATCTTTAATTTCAGTGTGGAAGAAATAAAACTACAGGTGATAAAATCTGTGACTGAAAAATATTTTCAAGAAAAACAGATCTAATGAAGAATGCAAGCGGTTTTACAGATGCTCATTCAACAACTGAGCCTAGAGGATTTAATGCAAGAAGGGCCTAAGGTCATCTGGACTGGGATTTTGACTGTGTTTATTGGTGCTCACATGGGAATTCTGTACTAGAGATGCTCCCTCCTAAATATGGCCAATGGAATCAGCAAGGTCTAGGAAATGTTTCCTCAGTGTGATGAGATGAGAATCAGTTTTCTTAGCAGCAGCACTTTTTGCTGATTAAAATATCCTAGGGTGTGTGATACATCTGCCTTATGTGGACGATAACAACTGTTTGGCTCGTGGGTATTTCAATAGAAAATTTTGGGGTTTACCTGTGGGCATGTGTGGATTTGTGCACTTTTTTTTTCATTTTTGAAAAAGTCTAGGAATGAGGTTGATTAGAGCCTGGACTAGGTTTAGCACTAACCTTGACTAAGCCACTAGTATCTTAATTTCCTAAGTGGGTAAGAAGGGGAAGGAAGTGAAATAAAAGATGAAAACAAAGCAGAAAGACTCAAAAATCAATCTAAGCTATTTTTTTTCCCCAAATGCTTGAGGGTTGCTCAGAGTAAATGTTTGTACAAGCTAGAAATGGAAACTCAGAGATCTACAAGTCTGTGACGGTTTCAAAAAGAGCACACTCTCCAGAGTTCAGTAATGGTTGTTCAGTAGCAGGAAACCAGAATGATGTTCAATGATCTCCTGAGGGTGGCCAAAAAAACAGGCCTGCTGAGCAAACTGTAACATCTTCTCAAGGAGTTTATGTAAAACAGACATATGTTTACACTGTTGGTTGTTTTGAAATGTCTTTTTCCAGCATATATTTTGTTCTCAGTGCTTAAATAAACAATGCTTGGTTCAGAGAAGGCTCTTTTGTCGCTGAATGTCTCCAGCTGCTGACTGTCACAGGAAAGAAGCCCTGGTGCCAACTCCAGCCACAGCTGATAAATAAACCAGTAGGCAAGAGAGTGTGACCCACCAGCAGGGGACCATGCAGCAGGAAAAAACACGAACAAAAGGGAAAGCACAGAGTGAAGATGCTGATAATTTAGATAGCCCCATAGTTAGGGTAACTTTTTTACAACGTGCAGTTCTAAGACCCAGTGGAGAAGTGGACAGACATAACTTCTATATGTAGATGTGAATGCAGGTGCAAACACCTAATAATTGAGTATGTAGCAAGTCAGATAATTTATTTTTCGGCTTAAATAATATGTGGTTTTAATGTAAGAAACCATTTTGGGGAGACTGGGCAGGTATTCAGACATGGTGCATCTAGATGCAGTTTTACTGTAAGGAATTTGAGCTGGTTTACATCAAATATGATTTCTAGGCCAAGATCCCCAGAAGTGCTATGTATACATCGATTCAAATGGAATCAGTTCCTAAAATACATTAGATGTGTTTTGTACCTTTGTATCTTGTAACAGAAGTGGTGGACTTAACACCACACATATGTTCTTCATCTGCTGAAGAAATTAATTTATGCATTACACTTGTGTAATAAATTTTGATGTTTTGCAGTTGCATTAAATAATTAGTCTTCTTGATGAGACTTTTTTCCTGTTATGTCCTCTTTTTTTTTCGACACTAATTTTGTATAAAGACGCCAGGGTCATGATGCTCAGAATAGGAGGTCAATAACAAGTTGGAATAAAAATGAGCTTTGGGGGGAAAACAGAAAAATTAATTAGTTGGGGCTGTCAGAGCCTCCTTAGTATGCAAAAAGAGTGGATTTGGTCAGTGAGAAAAAAAAATATTAATTGGTTTACGTCATATGGACTGAAGATGCATTTAATTAGAGGAAGAACATCCTTTCTCATCTCTGGGGCATGCTAGGTCAGAGCTTTCATTTTTCTTATACATTTCACACCTTTGTTGATTTCTTGCAGAAACAACTGTGATTTGTCAAGAGTTTCAAGATGTGATTAAAAGGAATTATCACAAAGCTCATTGAGGGAATAAGAAGTTGCTTAAAATATATGTAAAAAAATGTTAATACTTCCATTACAAATTTCAAGTGATTTATTAACTTTAGAAAATAAGATAGAGGTTTTAAGGATATTGCAGTAAACATTTTTTCTTACTTTCAAGCAATCATATCAGGCTACGTAAACCAAAAATATATCAAGTACCATTTAGCTTAGATGACTTTCTGATTAGTAACAACAGAATTTGCATTCCTAAGAAAAGGCATAAAACTACTGGAAGCTTCCACAATATTCCATTGCTACAGTGTAAAGTCTGTAAGTAATAAAATATCTCATTTTCCCGGTAAAATGTGGCTTATATTTCCCAACACACCACAGCGCAGGTATTGGGGTCAAAGATGATAAGATGTGGGACAGTGGCGACAAGAAAGAACATCACCTCTCAATTACAGGACACATTTCTGGCAAACATATTTCTGAAAAAAATTAATTCAAAACAATGAAGGATGGCATTGAAATGTTTGTATGCAGTTGAATGACATCTTTAGCTATAATTCTTCGAGATGAAAAACAGAAAAAACCAAACCTGACTACGGATCAGAGTGGAAATAAAGGAAAACACTTTTTTTGTGGCTTAGATAACTGACAGCCATTTTTGCTTTCAACACAATTTTTAAGTATCATCAGACAACTTTGCAAAGTAGGTATGTGTTGCCTCTGTTTTCCAGATGAACTGGTCAGTAAACAGAAATCATTTACAAAACAGGAAGGAGCCAATGAACCCACAGATGAACTGGTCAATCAGTGTGTACCCACAAAGCTCATCTCTGTGAAGGTGGCATGACTCCAGGTTCTGACTGTCTTTGTTAGTTATGCAGCCCTTGGGTTAGACAAGTGTGTCAGTGAAGAATATCTGTCCAAAATCAAATCCTGGTGTGGCAGTGGTAAGTATGCAGAGAGTGTTTAGCCATAATGAGGACTAATGGTTCCCACCCACTCTTGCTTACTTTGTTTTATAGTTTCGGAGTGTGGTTGCATACTTAGCTGGCATTATTTGATTTCTTCTCAAATACTTAAAATAATCACTTCCGTTAGTTAAGGCTACACGTTCCTAGGACTTCGTCGTTTATTAGTGTGTCCTCTCAGCGGTCAGTAACAGCACAGAATTCTGAGTCATGAAGACTTAGCATTTCAGAAACAAGTACCAATCCTTTTTGCACTCAGAAAACAGAAACAGCAAACATAAAGGTCTGACCTTGTGTTCCCTAGTTGGTGCTTGAACCCAGCTCCATAGCTGACTGTCTCCATTCCTGTGTGGCACAGTCCCATGCTGTCTGGCTGTGTGACGGAGTGCTGTGTTGGACATGGGGGAAACAGCTGAACAGAGCAAATAAAACAAATCACAGTGTGAGGGGCTGATCAAAGTTACAGAAAGTGCCAAGTAGGAAAGATGGGTTTTGTAGGCAGTGGATTTAGGTAAGAAACATTCAGACTCCCCAAATCACAGGACCTTTGCAGCTTGCCATGCCTTGCCAGCTGCTAGCAGGTGCCATTCCTGGCACAGGGATAAACATGTCATCGACATCCTACAAGGCCCAGTTTAGCTTGGTGATGGTATCAGAAATAGTTATTTGGGTACAGATGGAGCAAAAGAAATGGGGAAAAAGTAAAGCAGGGCAGGCTATTTTTTGGGAATGGATTGTGATCAAGAAAGTGACGTAGGTACCCTGTACCAAAACAAGAGCCCAAAAAATGCCCAAGAAAAGTAGATCATAAGGGGTGCTCAGTATAGAAAAGTGAGCAGAACTAGCTGGGCTAGCAGAACTAGATGGGGTCAGAGTTTATAGATACAACGCAAAAGTTAGGCAGGAAAAATCCTCATGTCCTACAGCATAAGAGAAAAAAAAAGTGCATGTGTGATACAATTAGAAACCTATTTTATAGATTCTTCTTCCTAGATAAACTCATTTGCATGAAACCCTTTCTTCCTCCTCCGCAGCAGATCCTTTCAGCCTCTGATTTTGTTCAAGTTAACTCAAGGTGGAGATTGCATGTTTCAGATTATTAGGAGGTACAGGTTCTTGGAGCACTTCTTTTCAAAGAAGAATATGTTTAAAGGCATGAGGTGTTACTGGGATACAGAGTAGTCCTGAGAAGTCAGGGTTATTTCATCATCTAACTTAATCTTAGAAAGTTAAATAAGCATACACAATTACACAGTTTGCCAAATAATTAACATTCATATTATTTAAATATGATTTCCATGGCCTGTAGGATGTCCTTTGGAAAGTCCAGTCTGTTTTCACGGTGGTGTTAAACCAAATTAAGCAGTATTAAAAAATGATGGTTTATAAAATGCAAAGTAGAGGGAAATCTCACATATACACAAATTTAAACAAATGGACAAATTAATTGTTTTGATGAAGAATAAGACCAATTGCTGCAGAGTCCTTTATACTACTCTTTCCCCCCCCCCTCCAATAAATAGCAAGGATTTACATTGAAAATATTTCACCACATACACAAACTGGGGAAGTAGTAATATTCAGGCAGACTCTGAAAATAGCAAAATATTCCTTTGAAAGTTTAGTAGGAATTCTGGAGGTGCTTGAGCCATTGGGCTATATTCTCCATGAGCTTAGATTCTGTGTGGGTTTTTTTGACCAGGCTAGTACTAATTAAAACATTTTCATGAACAAAACTTGGAAAAAGCAGAAATATGGCTTTGGGTTTCCCCTTTGTTTCTCTTAAATGACAGTTGAATTGCAATGGAAGTTTTCTTTAAATTTACCTATATCCCAGTATTTTAAAATATTGCCTGTCTAAACCAATTTTTGACTAGTTTTATACATGAAAAAGTCTGACAGAATGAGATATCTTGGGGAAGCTTGCTGTATACTTGCTGGTTTTGAAGACATTTATGATAATTGTGGAATGTCTGTTTTTCCACACAATTTGTGAAATGCTGTAATTTGACTTTCCTATGCACAGAATCAAAACAGTCAAGCTAGACCTGCTGTAAGTAATGAGTTGGGTTTTTTTAACATCCAGCCAGTGGTTTACAATGTCTGAAACCAGCTGTCACACAGTGTATGTGGGTACGTGATGCATACACCTGTAAAGGTGGCAGATAAAGGGGATGAGGAGAACTGTGAAAGGCTGGACCTAATGACATGAGTTTCACTTGTTTCCTGTGGTTTGGGATTTCATTTTCATTATGTTCAGTCTGGCATTTCTTAGGGTCATATATCCCAGGCAGAACTTCACCTTTCTGTCGCAGTCTGTCAAAGAGGCTGTTAGAACCACAGAGGCCAGTGGTTGCAATGTTATTAAAATTTTGGAAATATCTTCCTGGCTTTACATTCAGAGGCTAGAGTTAAATGCATATGCCTTAAAAACCCCACAATAATCTCATTTTTAGATGTTGCTTTTCTAAAACACCTACTTTGCTCACGAAGAATCTCTTCTGCATGAAACATTCCCTGTCCCCTTTAGAAAACTTCTGGTGTGTTGCTGTTACCTGGTCCCAATAAAGGCTTCAAATTTCCTGTTCTTGCCTACACAGCCTTTGACTGTCAGGAGTGCAAACTTCTATGTTTTCTCACTATTAAAAAATGTGAGTTAGTGAAGGCAAGGTATAGTTTTAGGTGGGTGGGTACTCTTCATCTTCCACCATTTTTGATTGGTCTTTTAAATTTTGCAGATGTCTTGCAAGGCACTGGGGTTGTGAGACTTTGCCTTTTAGTCACTGGTCTATGGACAGGGTAAGAAACCTCTTGCCCTGCTCTAGGACTTTGCCTCAGATAACAATAGTCTGTTTGGGAGCTCATTGCTGCTTCAAATTCTGCCTGTTGCAGGCATTGCCTGCAGAGGCTCCATGCTTGTGAAACCAAGGAATAATTCTATAAAGAGAATGGTTTGCAGACCTGTGGGTGGTACAGCCATAGGCACTGTCTGGAATGAGCCACTACCTCCCCCTGCCAGCAATCTGTGCTTTTCCCTCAGAAAGGGATCATCCAAGCTACAAGAAAAATGAAGGATTCTTCATCTGCTTCCCGAAATGCATGGCCATGAGTTTTCTAGCAATTTGTAGCATGTCTCTTGCAATTCATGTGTCAGTACATCAACAGACATAATAAATACAACCCTTTTTTTGAGATATTGTCAGTATTTCACATTAAGGCCCTTCAACATCCAGAAGATACATTTGAAAACACAGAAAGTTAGGGCTTTGTTGGTTTGGGGTTCTTTTTTCCCATATAGCTGAGTATTACAAAGGAGTAATCAGAACCAATGTACTCAATATTTAGTATTGTTCAGCCATTACTTCAATTCCCCTTTAAGATGCTCTCTAAAGCATGGAACACTGCTAGCTGCAATTCTAGGTAACAACTGTCAGGGACAGAAAGCTGAAAATAGATCTCTCTTTGTTATTATTATTAGAAATATAATTAATTTCTGCATGTAGTAAAATTCCTCTGTTGGAACAGTAACAATTTGGGATTGTTACTGGCATCTTTCCACTTTCTGTCAACAGAGTAGCATAGAAAATTAGAAGTTCCCCTGGTCTGAATCTCCAGAAGTAACAGACACTTCATTATATCCTGTGTGTACTTCCAGTAGATCATGTTGTTGTAATGCTAATACCAGACACAGATCCGACAGATTTTGATTTACATAGAGCCCATTTATTGAAAGATTACTCGCTGGTCTGCATGGACTTTGAGCTGATAGAATATCCAGGGAGGTCAAATAGCTTTCACTAAACCATACATCACATGATTGCAGTGACGATCCTATTCCTGTGATGAAAAGTAATTGCTGGCAAGAGAAACTGATGCCAATATGCATAATATTGAAGAATTACTACCTTAGTTCTCACCACCTCTTTCAGTGATTTGAACTGTCAAATTTTGCTGAGTAAACCCCAAAGAAATGGTGATAATAATGGACTGCGGTAGACTTTCTTCTTGAGATAATTAGTCGGTCATTTTTACATTATTTTTCTCTATTTCTTCCCCTCTCACCCCAAATGTTTCAGTGTTTGGAAAAGCACCAAGGAGTAAATAATATAAACCTAAGATTTTTAGGCAGGCATGAAGAACATATAAAGATATACATAAAATATAAATTTATTTCTAAATGTATTCGACACATACAAATATACCAGTATTTTAGATAGAAATATATTATGCATTATATCTATGTTAAAAATGTTTTGCTCATCCATAGAAGATTGAGTCAAAGTATCTAACTTCCTTTACATTGACAAACTATATTTTCATGGTGATATTTCTGTACATCAACCAACCAAACCTAGTGTTTGTGCTTACAGACAAAAAAAAGGGAACTTTCTGGTAAAAATAAGCACAGATAGGTGCATTCTGAGGTCTAGACTCTGAAGCAGATGGACCTTTCATTTGGAAGATTCACAATTAACATTATCTAAGCCTATATTTGTTCACAGAATGAGGCTTCTGTACACTCTTCCTAGATGGAATATTTATGGTTTCATTTCTCAGAGAAAAAAAGAATTTGAATTCATAATTCCTCTTAACACAGTCCTCTATGAACCTGTGGTGTATCATAGTGTGTGCATAAAGAAATGGATGTACATATAAACTTTTAAAGAGATAAATGACATTTTCATGTAAAGATATGCATGGAAAGACAATGATGCATGCTAATCATTTGTATAATAATGAATGCTTCATTTGGCACGATGGACCCCATTTCTGACATCACAATTTACTTTTAATTCTAACGATGTCACTTACTTTGGCTGGCTTTTCCTTGCATGTGCAAATATTAAAGCAAAAAAAAAAAAAAAATGTCCTTTTTGAGGTGTTGCACATTCTCCATGTTAAAAGGAAGCTTCGTTTTACCAGAAAATATTTCTCTTCTCATACTTCTTCATTTTTGAAGTGCTAGTTATATTTTCTCCAATAGACATCAAATTTTACATCAAACTCAAAGAACATTTCTCCCCGGTTGGGAATAACCTACTTAGGGAAGAATTTGGACCTAATAAAATGATACAATGTCAAAATAGAATGTGAATGCATATAAACATCTCAGATACCTATTTAAAGCTGAGCCCACTTAAATGTCAAAATGCAGACTCACCAATGGCTGTGCATGTCATTGGGGACGGCGCCCACACTGTCAAATCACAACAAAGTGTTGGTGAAGTAAGTCTATGGAGACTACCTTAAGTTGTCAAATGAAACAAATGCCAGCACAGATTATATTGCCTCTGAAAGACAAATAATAAGAAATTAAACACAAAGACTCTGATCTTCAATCAAAGTGTACGAGTGTGTAGAATGCCACCTGGCTTGGTTTTTTTCATTTATTCTTTTTTTATATCACTGGTTTGGGTTTTGAAGAGTTAGAAGCACTGCTCCTCTTCCTGTGATGTTTACTTTTTGAAGGTTTTTTTTAAGTTACTGCAGATTAAATTTACCTATTAGGTAAGAGTAAGAATTATTATTAATAATTAATATTTAATATTATTATTAATAATTATTATTAATGCTAATAGTTCTTAGTACCATTGTTGGGTTTTTATTGTTTCAGTGCAAGATCTACCTTTTAGAAACTGCTCAATGAACGATACCAGCTGAGCACTATTAGTTTTCCAACTGAAATTATAGGCAATCAATAGCAAAGAATTACCCATTGCCGGTCTCAAAACAACGTGTCAGTTTCAGCTGTGTTATAGCTTAAAAATTATCAAAACATCAGAAGAGTTCACCTGCTGCTAGGTTTTCCCAGCAAAGCTAAACATTCTGGTAAGGCAGTTCCTATTCAAATTCTTGGGGATAAGAGAGAGTTTTTGTAGTTTACAGTCACATTACTACTTGAAATGAATATTTTAGCATGTGGGTTAATGTAAGGACTTTATGGAGATGTTTACATTTTAATATTTTGCCAGCTCATAAGGAGGAAGCGTGGTTAAAGCTTTCATTGCATTTTGTGTCACCTTTAAGGAAAGCTCTCACAGCTCTCCTCGTTGGGCGAACAGCTTTCTTCAGTGACATCTGTGACATGCTTGGGTGGCTTTTGTCAGCTGCACTACAAAGCTCATTCCAGAGGAGTAACTTAGTTGTTTGAGCTCTACCACTGAAACCCTCAGACTTCTCAGTAGCAGTGACTGCTCCTGGTGGGCTGGACTCGTGTCCTTATTTTCCCCAAGGCAGACAACCTTAAATGAAGCCAAGCTGCTGCCCTCAGAATGCTTCCCCACCACACAGTAATTTTAAGGATTTTCTGCCTGCTCTAAAACGACACTGCAAATTCTCTGGCTGCTTTCCTTTCAAGATGAGGCCAGACTGTCCCCACAAATTCTATGCCCCTCAGAAATGTATCAGTCATGTTACTGTCATTTATTCTTTGCATCCCAGAGTCAGCTGTGAATTTTATTTGGCTGCTTTTTTGCAGAAACGTGTCTCAGCCACCATCCCAAACCTTTGCTCAACCCTTATGCTGAAAGGCTTAATGGAACTGAAAACCATAATGTCAAACTCAATGAATTTAATAGCTGTTTTGGGGGTTTTTTTGTGTTATGTAATCAGTAGTTATATAAAAAAAAAAGAAAACCCAAACCCCAGCATAATAATACAGTATTGAGGAAGTAATTTGGGCTTAAAGTAATCCAGCAGGATTTGCTTGGATTGATTGTCACATGTCTGTAACAATTTTAGGTTCTGAACAGGCTCTGCCTAACACAACTAGCACAGTTTTTGCACAGTGCTAAAACACAGGCACCGTGGACGCAACAATGTCTATGTTTCAGTGGGCTCTGTGCTTTCCATAACAAAAAAATACTTTTCTCCATTCTCTTTCTTCCTCCACAGATGTTACCCAACACATAGGCTGTTTTCCTCTTCCCTGGTACAGTAAGCTCAGTTTGATCTCCCATTACTTCAGCAGATTGATATGGAAATTTTGTTCCTCTTATGCCTATTCAGTTTGTTTTCGTTTTCTCTTTTACCCCATAATTTGCCAAGTAACAGGAGGCTTCTTAAACACCTCCTAAGGGCTTTGCTCCTTTACAAAGAGCATTTTGCATTCACTGGTTTGTAATCTTGTAATCACAATAAAACCTTTTTGGCCATGCTGCAATTTTCATTTTCTGGCCAATTTGTTTCACATATGTTCTCAGACCTTTAGAATGTTAAATAATTGTTATCAGAAGCATCAGTTCAATTCAATTCAGTTGATCTCAGCTATGCTATGACTAATGGTAAGAAAAAGGATTTTTATTGTTGTTGTTGTTGCTTAATTGACCTTAACAGTGAGCAGGTTTGGCCAACAGATATTTTGATTCCTCTAAAGTCCAAACTTTTCCATTGGTTCAGAGTCCAATGTTTATAAGGTCTGGGTGATTCTCAGTAACTTCTGATCCAACTGCAGCCCTCAGTCCTAAGAGAATTCAGCACCTGTTTCTCATCTCACTGCAAATGATAGAAATGTTATCTAAAATATTTTGCTTTTGGCCACTTAAGGTCCACATCACAAAATTTGAAACATCTTCACTAAGTTAAAAAGACTTTGATCTTCCATTTGTCTTTTAAATTTTAATTTAATTAGAGAAGACAAAAAGTTTGGAGCTACATTCAGTTCTGGTGTCATTAGTCAAGAGGCTGCTGCACAAAAAAAAAAAAAATCCACTCTCCAAGTTACAAGATTTTTTCTAAAGACCAATAAAATTTCCCATTTGAAACTCTGCACTTTCTTCAGTCATACATCTGGCAAACAGACAATATGCAAATTTTCCTTCATTGCAAAAGTAAGTTCGCATTCATAAAAATATATGTACAGTCTTAATGCTAGACAAAGAGAAAATCTTAGTAACTAAACAGAAGTTTGTTAGGAGCTCACTTGTTGTCACTATAATTCTAGCCAGAATCCTTGTTAAGCTGAGATAGCTGTGTGATGAGATCTATGGTTGTACATGCTCAGCAAAAATGTTTCTTCCTCGTTAGACAATGTAGTGATAACAGTGTAAGTGGCCCCTTGATGTTGCCACAACACAACATCAGTGAACTCCACTGTCTGATCAGTTTAGTTTTTTCTGTAGTTAGCAAGTCAAAATTTAGGTTGGGAAAGTTGCTGCTGTAGACATAGCCAACAAGATACTTTAATTATATAAATATTAATTGAAAATTGCAGCAGAGTTGATGAAGTTAAAATGAACTTTTCAGGAAATCCAAAGAACAGCATGAAAATACACACATGCAAGACCTCTTGTTGTAAAAGATTGTTAGAAGGCAGCAAATACTTTCAGAAAGCACATTTATGATATTTATAAAACGCTGATATTTAATTCTTAGGACAATCACATAATCATGTGTTCTTTCACTTTGGTGCCACACATTAGGTCCATGTGAGGCTACTCCAGGTAGGAGCCTTTTGATCTTCCATCCTGCTCCTTGTCCTTCGGAGGGAGAAATGGACAGGAGGAAGGATGGGTTATAATTGCAATGCACAAGCATTCTTTCTGCTAAAATATCATTATTATGAACAACGTGCTGTATGTATGTTTCAACATGATTTCAATAAAACTATATATTTTAAACATTCCTATCTGTTCTGTCTTATTTATAGCTGCAGAACCCATATTGCATAATTCATGTTCAAATCATTTGCTGATGTAGCAAAGACTTTATAGCAATTGTTTAGAAGAACAAAATGAGGGTATTTAAGTGGCTAATCATACAGTTTGTCTGAGAAAATATGAGCATTTAAATGACATGCTGATAAACTGATCAGAAATGAGTGCTGGCAGCTACTAAAAATATCAAACAAAAGATGATGTCTCTGCATCTGTTGTGTTATTTAAATAATAATTGCATTTTAAACCACATTCTCTTATATTCCTTTATTAAAAAGAACCAATTATGAGAAGAATGGGCACCAAAATTCCTATAATAAAAAACACATTTTACAGTGTGAATGATGGAATGTTGGTTTTATACAAATGATTTAGACCAAGAGTTTCCTAAGAGGAAGAAATAATATCAAATATTTTTAAAAAGAGTGTAGAAAATGTACCTTTTCAATGTGAATTGTATTCCCATGGTTGGAATACAATCTGATAGCAACAAAAAATATTCTAAATTGATCAAATGACCCAAAAAACCGTGTAAAACTGGGAACCTTTGACTGAGTTCCTTTACTGCTTGAATTTCTTAGAATTGAAAACTCAGGTACAGGATTCTATGTGAACACAGTACCTTAAATCATGGTCTTCAGTGTTTTGACTACTTTTTAGGAGTGACCTGACAAAAACATATCAGTTTTCTGTAAAAAGCATACAAATGTTCACCAAATTATGTTTCAATAGGTTAAGAAAAATTTGAAAGAAAAAAATGCTCTAAATGTCTATGACAGTATATAATTATTTCTATGCTTTTCCAACAAGTGCAGTAGCTCTCAGGAAGTAACAGTGTAAGGTTGTTTCTAGCCATGAACATGATCAATCCAAAGGAGCTACTTCAAAATTTGACTGTACTATTCAGTGAACATCTCGTAACAGCTACCAAAAAAAAAAAAAAAAAAAAA
>VZTI01005695.1:86589-118434 GCA_013397865.1 Struthidea cinerea | reverse complement strand
AAAAAAAAAAAAAAAATCAGGCCAGGTTTGCAACTGATTTGTAGCTAGGAGAAAAGGGCTGAATTGGCAGTGCTTGTCTAACTTGGTCGTGGCAGTCTTTAAAGTCTAAATAATTCACAATGACTCTGTGGTCAGACCCCTAAGCTATGGAAAAAGGAGTTTGTCAGAAAATGTCCAAGCTCTTCTGAAAGACTTGCAGTATTTCATTCCCCCTGTCAAACGCAAAAGGTTATTTATAAGGAGGGATGACAGACCACAAAAATAAAAATTTTGTACATAAAAAATATTTTTATTCTCAGAGTTGGTCACCTAACTTATTTGGTCTCTCACCTAATCAATAAGATTTGGCAAATTATTGATGGCTCTTTCTCTTTAGGTCTTCAGAGGGAGACTAGACAGCTTCCTGTTAGCCTCCATGCCTAGTCAAACCATGGAGCTTCCTGCAGGGAAGATGTTCAGTGAAGCACCTCTGCTGCTGGTCATGCTTCAGCTTCTGCATGCTGAATCAATCCCCACTCAAGCAGAGAAACGATTTCAGGTTCCCAAAATGTTTTTGTTTATGATGGACTTTAATAAATGCACTTCCAATGTCCCTTAGAACTTACCATGGTCATTTAAAAAATGGGTTTTTAAGGATTGGACTCCTCTCTTTCATATATTTTACAGCTGTTTATTTTTTCTTCCTGTTTGAAATGGGTAGAGCACCTTTATCATTAACATGCTGCCTGTGTCTCCTTACTTGACTTTTACATTATTGCTGTAGCTATTACTATGCATGCATTATTTATATGGTTGGCTATCAAGGAAAAAAGGCAAGCAATTTACTTGTCAAAACATATTAGAATGCATGACTTTAAATCAAAGTTGCATGGGTCTGTAAAAAGCTGTAACAAATGTTCTTTGGCTAATATGTTAGTGTCGTGCAGTGGGCATGGTCAATGTATTGGGTAAGAAACCTGTAATCACTTCAAAGACTCATTGGAGAGAATTTTAGATTATTATGCTTTGCTTTTAATTGTATGATATTAAGACTTAATTTATGAAGATTACATTATTTCAGTATAAGAAAATTCTAACCTGTGCTTTAATGTTACCATCAGGTTTAAACAGGTATTTGCTCAGTATGAAAATTATAAACATGGAGCCTAATTATCTAAATCTAGCCCACACATACAGCTCTTTGGACTTAAAAAATATATCTTCTTTCCTGCAGAATGCATTCCTCTGAGTTAGAGAAAGTTCCTGCAGTGTGAATAATTCTGTCCTGCAGGACACAGATTTTATGGCTCCCATGTCCTTGTGCTTCCATGTTGTGGCACACAAACAATTGCAACTGAAATCCCTGAATACAATCCTTACATAACAAGTTCCCAAAAAATTGATGTGAGCCACCTGTTTCATGCAGAAAGTGAATTAGCTCCCTGTGAACTACATCTAGAAAGCATTTTGACAATACCAGAATACTTTCCAGCTCCCCGTTGCCCTTGCCACAAAGAGAAATAAATACACCTTAAATGTAACTAGTGTTTAGCTAGCACTGTGAAAATTTCCGACATTTAAATTCACTGACCAGACTGAAAACAAGTGGAGCCCAAAAAACTATTTAGCCTCTCTCAGCAAGTAAAACCTGGAAAACAACTGAGGGTCAGAAATCTAGAACAAAAATTTTAAAATTAGATCCAGGCAAATCTTACAAAAAAATGTTTCCAAATAGAAAACAAACTATTCTGAATAAGTTTCAATTAAATTATCATTGCATTTCATTTCTAACCTCATTTTAGGAATATAGATGTTTGTTGAGTTCAGGAGAGTCAGTAATATATTTTCTCAACCTGAAATAGCATTTTGGTTCAAATAAAACTTTCTGGTCTATTCAGGCTTTCAAACTGCAGTCACAAAGGTGTAATGAATGTTTATCACACTTGCAGACAGGCTTATGAACATAGGCCCTAAATTTTAATCATTGTCCATCATACCAGAGAGGTTTTTTCATTTCTTTTTCCATAAGTTCTTGCCAAATCATATTGAAATTAAGGAAATGAAAGGGAGCTTATTTGCATGTTGAAGTAATTATAAAAGTTATACAGCTGTAATATCATAGACTCTGGGGAAGATCCCAGTTACTGATGTCCTTCATAAGGAGAAGGCAGAAATGTGCCATGGTAATGTCCAGTTTTATTTAGATACAGTGGCTTATTCCAGGTGGCTGAAAAACATTACGGCTGGACAATTAATGGTATACTATTTTCCCTTCCTTCTGGTGTGGTGAATTACCCAAGTGTTCAGCAAAGCCAAGGTGGATTTGTATTCTCTGAGTGGAGACTGGTCCATTCTGGATATAGAACACCAGTGAATTCTGAATAAGAAGTTGTAGTTGAAAAAGTGGGACAGAAAATGTGAGCTTACTTATAGCTGGGTAAGAAACAGGCTGTGTCCTAATGGCAAGGAAAGTTTGACATTATCCAAGATTTGATTGCACTCAGCACTGTCTGAACTGGGAGGTCTCTGCCCTAAAGAGCTTCCACTTGGAGTATTATGCCGTGGGCCATAGTGTATGTCTTCCCAAAAGTTATGTTCTAGCTTGAGTGAGATTAATCAGCTTTATACCTGAGATGATAGCTGAAAATTTTTGACCTGTTTTATTGCCTGACAGTGGGTCAGATTACCCTAATTTATGTACAGGCTGTGGCCATAAGATAATTTTTTTTCATATGGTGAAATAGTCACCTTTTATTTTGTCTGTCCTCAGCTTCAATTTGTTTCAACATTTAAACAGGATGACCTTCAAATTTATTGTGGAAAAAAATTTAGTCTTTTCACATTGTTATTTATGATTTCAGAGGAAGGAAAAGCACATTTTCACCTGGGGGAAATATGCCATTTTTAGAATGTCTATTTGTCAGATTGTAAAAGGCGTTAAAAGAGGAAGCAATTATTAAGGTTCTGCAAGAGGAATCAAGAAAAAAATAATTTATATAATATTATTTGTATAAGGTTGCTTTAAAAAAATATACAGATTTGCTAAAGCAAATCTATTAGTTATGTTCCCCATGTGAAAAGAGCAAGACAGTCCTGGGTTAGCTATTTAAAAAGGCTATAAAAAGATGGTGTTTGATATATTGAAATTATATTTGAAAGAGGAAAAAATGCTTACAGACAAAGGAGAAAATTGCAAGGTTTAACAGGGTTTTATTGTAACAGGATTGATGGACATTTGTGGGCATATGTAAATAGGTTTAGTCAGTACTTCACTGAAAACAACATTGGAGATAAGAAAAATGCCATATTCCTGCTGTACAGTGGAACATGAAGTCTGGTTGGATTTTCTGTCTCTTAACAAACCTGATAAAGTCAAGAAATTATTCCAAGCAGACAATAAGTAAATGCCAACCCTATATTGTAAGTTGATTGTTATACTTTAAACGGATTGGGTAGTTTGAGAGGAAAGAGAAAAAAAAAAGCAGTGCTGACTGACTACTGGAAAAACAGCTCGAAGATAGGATGGTGTGTTGGATTACAGACTCATTCAGAAGTTGTGGAAGTGATAGGTGTTTTCCCTGGTCTGTGTATCTGTGATCGGATGTTGTGACTAACCAAGTGCAGATGCCAGTTTGACAATGGACAGAACACTGAGCTGTTGGCTGGATCTCTGGTGACTGCAATGTGAGCACTCCTATCTAGCTGACACGCGAGTCTCTGGCTGTAAATATCTATATAGGGAGGTCCGCAGCTGCAGCTTTTGTAAGACACTGAGATAAAAAAAAAGCCCAGATGACAACTTTCCAAGTAACCTTATGCACAGGGCAGCACGAACTGATAATTGCCAGGAGCTCAAAGAGACTCAGAAAAATTAATACGGGGATGCTGTAGGACAAGGCAACCTTGGATTTTGCAACTGGGTTCTGCCCTAGTGAATGCTAGTGACTTGCTAGGATGGAATTTCATATTCCACTTAGCATGGAGTGACCATTATTCACTCAGGAGGTGGGCAGTGTGATGCTGAGATCTATGCTGAGGCAAGGAAAGAGCCAGCTGAGGTTTCTAACAGACATAGCTGGCCAGCAGTAGAGACAGAAATAGAACTGAAATCTCTTGCCTCCAAGACAGAGACTTCTTTACAAAAAATTCCCTCGTTTCTGTTCTTCCCGAACCTGTAATTTCATTTTGCCCTCTATTTTGTAGCCTCCTTCTGGATTTTCTTCATTTACTTATTGCTATTTATCAAGACGATTTATCACATTCTTTAAAGCTATATATAAAATAAAAAAATTTCTTTCTCTAATGCTGAAAAGATAGTATGTTTATATTTAAGGATGAAGTACATATTGAGACTCCCCAGCCTTCCCCTGTGCAAGAAATAGATGATCATGTTTAATGAATCTGTTGACAATACAAGAAAGGATCTAGTCTGCCTCAAGCTTTATAAATATACTTTAGCTGGAAGGCTTAGTTAGTTAGGATATGACAAACTTAAGCTCTATGATCTTAGCTAAGAAGAAATCTCTGTGGAAGCTGGTTATCTGTCATGGGGCTAACACCAAAAGAGTTCAGAGATTATGGAAAAGCTTTGTGAAAACAATATGCATATGGGAGGGAGGAGTTCACTCACAGGATTTCTTATTTTTAATAGTTGAGTATGAGATGATAAGACTAAGCTAGAGAGACAATAGGATATTTTACAGAATCAGGACTCCTCTAAATATTGCATCATGTCTTTCATCCTCTTAATAAAGCTTGGGAGAGCTGTAGTAAGATAGCTGTTGACCTGGAGGAATTAAGAATCCTGTGTATTTTCAGTGATGTTGTCCTTGGCCTTTTTTATGCTTTCCTGAAGGTTAATTATCCATGGGTCTTTTATCTTATTTTTATCTTGGAAGTTTGAATAAGCGAAATGAAAAACAGCTTATTTAGTACTTTCTTATTTCAGCATTTTAGACTGGCTTTTTCTCTCTAAGTCACACAGAGAAAAGTATTCTGAAGGAGGGTTTGTATACAGATGTGTGCTGATCTTTCAGAATGTCTGATAAGGAGAAATGTGAAGGAACAGCATCCTGGGAGAGATAGGATTTAGCTCATTTTTTGCTCAAAGCAGGGTCATTTATACCAGAAATATTCTTAATAGGCACTTGCATGTTTTTAAAATCTTGTATGGAAGAGACTCTACAAATTCTTTTGGTAATCTTTTCTGGTGCCTCTCTACCACCAGGTAAGTTACAGATATCTTCCAATTTTTAAAAGACAGATACATACTGGAGTTTAACACTGGCAGTGGATGATAACTGTCCTCCCCTGAACCATTCTCAAATCAAGAAAAGCCTTTAAAGCTTACTCCAGGTGATGGGTCACTAACATACTTCTTCCAGAAGGCTTGCTTATAATTAAGGGATCAGTGTGAAAGGTGAGAAAGATTTGCCTCAGTCTTTTTCTTATAGTGACTTCACCAGAGAAAATAAAGACAGGTTGCTATAATTTAAGAAGTTGGGTTTATTAGGCCATAAACTAGAATATGTAAAAGTGACAGCAAATGGAAAAGACAGAATAAAAATTAAAAATTGGTTATAAAGCAACTTCCCCTGACTGGCATGTCCAAGGGGGTTTCTGTTTGCCAGCTTTAGCTTCCCTCAAAACAGTGGCTTCTGTGTTGCAGTCAATTCTAAGTGGTGCCTTCTGAGGATTAGACTTTTTTTC
This sequence comes from Struthidea cinerea, assembly GCA_013397865.1. Classification (NCBI taxonomy): domain Eukaryota; kingdom Metazoa; phylum Chordata; class Aves; order Passeriformes; family Corcoracidae; genus Struthidea; species Struthidea cinerea. The sequence goes on along the minus strand of VZTI01005695.1, from coordinate 112,746 downwards.
CTAACACCTCTGAGACACATCCCTGAGCTTCTGGAAAGCAGAAACAGGTTCTAGAGAAAATATTCTGCTTTTATTTGCTTCCCTGCCATGGTTTTATGTCTGTAACTTTATTTGTCTATTTTATATTTTACAGATCTCAGGAACAATATTAATTTTTGAATAAAGACAAATTATTTTTGACTGAATGTCAACTCATTGAGTCTTTATCAAAGCTTAAATCTGCCATGGACCTTCTTGGTGACCTCCAGCAGTCTGAAGGTAATCAATTTCATGACAATGAAGTTTATCTAAAATTGAGTTAGAAACTTACACAGATTTGTGGACCTAGCAATTACCCTCCCTCTCTGGATGCTATTTTGAATTATATATTTTGTGAGAGAAAATAAATTTTTTACATCTGCAGACTTGTACTTAAGACAAAGTTAACAAGTGTTAACTTTGCTGGGAATGCATTCAGTGATGTCTCTATTGATCACAGTCTTTCTACTTCTCAGACCAAAGTGGAGCACATATGCTGTAAGTCCTTTGTATTTTTAGCTAATTCACATACACAGTAACATCCACAAACCTGATTAGCATCTCTTGTGTTGGATACTGAGCAGGAGATATTATCCCTGCACCATCTAAGTGTAGGATACATCTAATCTGAGATGAACAGTAAAGCTGGGGGGGAAAGAATGTGGCAATCAATTTATTCCATATAAACAAACAGAATCATATTTGTTCTATATAAATAAATAGAGTAATAGAGTCACGAATTATCCTGTGTTTGAAGGGACCCACAAGGATTATTGAAGTCGAACTTCTGGCACAGGACAGCCCCAAGAATCCCACCATGTGTCTGACATATGGAAGTCTTTTTCTTGTTGTTCATCTCAGCTATGAAGGTTTGAGGTTTTTTTATAAGTCATGGTTTTGCCCTTGTGTTATTCAAATCATTGGTTTTGTCACCATGTTTATTAGGAGTAGAATGTTGACCTCCAGCAGGAATATTGGACAAGCTACATCTCTGAGCTTTTTCTGAGTGCTTAACAGGAGGTAACCTTTATTATCTTCAATTTATCATCAGCTTAAATTCAATTCTTTTTTCTAGCTGACTTTTACAGGTAATGGTGAGGGAAGTCCTCATATTGTTCATTTAAAAAAGGTATTAAAAACAGAAATATCAGAAATGTCTGCATTTCCCCCACTATTCTATTGCTATAGATTAATTCACCCAAATACACTTTTTATTTTAAGAGACATTTTAAAAATGCATTTCAAGCAGCCTGCAGAATATTCATGTGAGATCATTTTATGCACAGTCTCATTGCAGAAGCCAAATTACAATTTAGCAATAAATTTGTGGCAGTGGGTATAATGAAAACACCATCATTATTTGGGATAGAACTATATGACTGGAAGTATTTATATTATTTACTGAAAAGTTCATTTTTTTAGACTTCATGAGACAAGTTATTATTGCCATGATGGGGTTTGGAAATTAAATAGATTTTGGCCAGGCTGGTTTGAGTTTAAACATGAGATTAGGACTCTTATGTTTGAGGAATATACAAACCTGAAGTAAGCCAAAAAGAGAGTGGATTGTAATCCTACACCAACCACTGGAAAATGAAATCAGACATTGCACAATTTAAAGATATCTGCATGGAAGACATGAGAATTATGAAGGGGATAATGCCTAAGTGATAATTGAAGGGGTTTTTTTTCAGTTTAATGTTCCTTAGGGTAGGATTTTGTTTATACTGTGCTACTTAACTTTTTGTTTCTTGCCACTTACCAACTAGGTCATTCTGCAAATTTCTGTGCCAAGAATTTTGAGAAAATATATTTCCCTCTGAGGATTTATAACATAATTCTGTCTCATTATGTCTGGTGTTTTTCTCCTCATGTTACTATATCCTCAAAGAGGCAAGAAATAAAACAGCTTGTCTTCTTGTCAGTAAAGCCCAAACAGACTGGAAAAATTAGTTGCAGCAATTACACATAGGATGATGCCAGCTCATGTGCACTTCTGAAATGATCCTAGAACAAAAGAAATGATCCTAGAACTTAAAAAGTGCGCGAGATTCCCTGTGAGGTGAAAATGAAAAAAAAATTGCAAATTCTAAGATATTTCAGCAATAATCATCTGTGACCTTTTATCTGAAAAACAGAGATTCTTTATGTCTTATTCCTGGATAGTAAGGGCAGGTGTTTGCTGACCTAATGTACAGTAACAAATATTTACCTATTTTTACTAGAGTGGAATTTCCATTTAATTCTATTCACGGGTTGCTATAACAGGTGCTCGAATTTTAACTCAAAATGAACAGAGCCATAGTCTATTTCCTGGACATTAAACCAACTATATCGCAAATCTGAGCTCAATGCATATGGATACTCTGCTCTTCTCACACAGCTGATGAAAGGAGTTTTGGGGGAAGCTGTTCCCACTGCTGGCCTGCAGGCCAACAGGACACACACTCCAGTGCCCTGCTCAGAGGATGGTCAAGGACCAGTTCAGATACCTCACCACAGCTTACTTGTACTGTGTGCCCAGGAACAGGAGGGACAACAGATCCCTAGGAAACCTCTGTTCCACCAGGATAGGACATATTTGGAAAAACTGTGGTGACTTGTGGATGGGGATGGGTTACTGGAAAGGAGACCACACACCAGGTCTGTGTCAGGGAGGAGAAAATCTATAAGGACCCATAAGAAGAAAATCTGTGACTCAGTGGGGATATGCAAATGCAAGGACTTCTTTCTTCCCTGCGGTGAGCTCTGATGTCCTGAACAGAGGCTTTAGATAAAGACAGAAAGTAGTTTGTCAGTGTGCATGAGGCAGAGCAAACCCAGAGGGCAATGGACATGAAGAAAGAATGTACTTTGTTCTGTATGTGCAAATGAAGAGAAAGAGCTGAATGACTCATCAAACTAAGACTTCACGTTTGAATTGTCATTACGCATCTGAGGGGCTCACAAAGCCATAAAGCACATCACAGGCACAGACTGTATCCTTACATACATCAAGAAGAAATCCTAGGTTTGAAGCAGATCCCTCTCTTTACACAATGGCATTTTCACTGATGTGGCACTGTTACCTGCATGGCCCCAACCCACCTTTTCTCAGATAGTGTTTACTAGCGGATTCAAAAATATGTGCCATCCTTCAGTTTGTCTTTCTTGTGGATAAGTTATACCCTTAGGTCCATCACAGTAAAAGAATAAAATTTTAAAGCAAGACAAAGTGGAAAAGACAACTCATCATTTTTGCAGTTTATCTGCAAAAATGAAGTGAGGCCTGCAAAAGAGTTGCCTTTAAATTTGAGTATCTTCAAAGGTACCTCAGCCTTCCTTTGCCTCCTAGCACTGGTAGTATGTAACTTCTTCCCATAACAACTTTCTGGGTTTCCTCCTTGTCCAATCCATTTCAGTCCAAATTCTTCCTAAAACTCATCCCTTCAGTATAAAAGGAAAACTAATAAATAACTGTTTTAATTTGTTCTGTTCCCTGATACATGCCAGTGAAATAGTCCTGATTTTATTTCTCTATGTTCTAAATTTTAAACATTGCCCTACCATTGATCCTTATTTAAACAGGATACTTGAGTTCCAAAGTTTAGTTCCTTTTGCTGTGCTCTTATGTTAGCATATGATTCCATTGTCATTCAGCCTCTTCGACTTGTTTCAAAACTGAATTAACTTTTGTTTCATATGTTCAAAATCCCAGTGTACTCATCAGAGACAATAGGAAGACCCACACAGCTTTAGATTTAAGTTTTCTACTGTCCATAGAGCAAAACAGTTACAGTCCTTTAAAGGATTCTGTTGAGTGGTTAAATTTGAGAGCACTTCTGTCACTTATAGCTGGCTGGAGTCCCTGAACTAAGCCTCTGTGATCTCTATCAATCAGCCCAAGAATCACCTTCAGTATCCCAGCCAATCTCTTCTAGCTGACTCTGAGCCGAGCAAACAGATGCTGTTTTGTGCAGTGCTTCATGGTGAATTGGCATAAATTGACTTGGAGAGGTGACCTGGAGGTTCTTGATATTGCTAAATATTTTGCTGATGTCCTTTCAAGGCCCTTTTGGATGAATGCCAGTGAAGACGTTCAAGTCAAATTTTTGAGTTGAATTGAGAAAATCTGGCTTAGGTTTACAAAAGAAAAACAAAGTAAAACAAGATTGCCCAAAACCACTTATGAAATCAGGAGATGGTTTCTTTCAATTACATGAGTCCAAGCATTTCAAACCCTACACCTGAGAAGACCAGGGACTCATTTGTTGTGGAGTTGAACAATTGCAGTCATTTCACTCTTGTTTCTTCCCCTTTGGACTGGACATTTGAACTGTCTTTTGCTGTGCATTCCACATCAGCTCTTACTTAATCATCCTTTTACAATCATTGAGCCCTTTTAAAATAATTTTTAAGTGATTTAAGTAATATTACTAAATCCCTACTCTTTCAGTTTCAAAGAAGAGAGAATTGGACTTTCAACAGATTGCAGACTGCCATGGACATGTGACTGCTTTGGATGGGCAGCTCCTGGCAGAAACCTTCTGGGTGAATTGTGGGCTGGACTAGCTCATATAAGGATTATTATTTTCTCAGATTCTTCTTCACTGTGTTAATAAAATCTTTTCTTTCAATAGATACCAAAGATGAAGGGCAGGCATGTTACTAACTAATATAGAAAAGGTAAAAGGGTTTATACTGAGCCACTAAAATCGTGGCTGGGAAGGCGGTGCTTGGGAAATCATCTTTGTGTAAGAAGGAAAACTTTCCCTCTACTGTTAAGGTATCTCTTGTGCAGTTCCATACTAACTGATGCATTTATATAGACCAAAAAGAGCTTATCCAAGACTGGAATGCAGGAAAAATTTGTCTGAAATATTAACTTAAGTGGACCCATGCACATCTGAGAGTGAAATAAAGGAAACATTAGTTACTGAAGAAACATATTTAGCTTCATTATCTTCCAACAGCTTCTGAGGCTTAATTAATGTTTTGCTGCATTTTGAGATTACCAGATGGGCAGCACTATACAAATGTAAGGTCTTTAATTTTATTGTAAAACCCTTCAGTTTGTGGATGAGCATCAGGTCAGAGAGTTGTGAAATAAAGGTATAGTCTGGTGTTTGGACAAATAAGTGAGGTAGATGCTGGCCAGCCTCTTTGGAAGTACAAATGGCTTTGTAAGTGTTCTGGTTCTAGTTAAAGAGGATGCCTGTGCAGACATATTCTCTGAGTTCAATATACTTCACTAAAAGTACTTAAATGCCAAAATCAGGATTTTGCTTGAAATAACATATTTGTTTAAAAATAAACATATTTTGACTTTGGATTTTTCAGACCTAAATATATTTTTTTGGTGTGCCTTTAAACTTCCTTCAGCCTCAGCTGTACTATAAACTACACAAACACAAAAAATACATAATACATGCATATTTGTTTGTGTAAATATTCACAAGTATCAAGACAAAAGTTGAATCCTGATTGCAGGTGCAGGTCTGGGTGTATGGGTCAAAGGAATATGCTAAACTGAAATCTTATTGTCATAGAATAGTTTGGGTTGGAAGGGACTTTTAAAGATCATCTAATCCAACTCTGCCCCCTGCAATAAGCAGGGACATTTTCAACTAGATCAGGTTGCTCAGAGCCCTGTACAACCTGACCTTGAATGTTTCAGGAATGTGATAATTACCATCTTGCTGGGCAACTCATTTCAGTGTTTCACCACTCCCATTGTAAAAAAAATTTCTTCCTTATATCTAGTTTAACTTCTCTTAGTTTTAAACCTGCTTTGCCCTGTTGCAACTGACTCTGCTAAAAAGTTTCTCTCCATCTTTCTTACAAGCCTCCTTTAAGTATTAAAAGGCTGAAATAAGATCTCCCCAGGGCCTTCTCTTCTCCGGCTGAAAACTCCCAGCTCTCTCAGCCTGTCTCCATAGAAGAGGTGTTCTAGCCCACTGACTGTGTTTGTGGCCCTACACTGGACCCACTTCAGCAGATCTACGTCTTTCCTTTGCTGAGGACCCCAGACCTGGATGCAGTGATCCAGGTGGGGTGTCACAATAGCAGAGTAGAGGGTCAGGATCACCTCCCTTGACATGCTGGCCACACTTTGCATGCAGCCCAGGATAGGGTTGGCTTTCTGGGCTGTGAGCATGTGTTGCTGGCTCAGGGTCAATTTCTCATCCACAGGTACAGCCAAGTCCTTCTCCTGCAGGGCTGCTCTCAATTCCGTCATCCCATCCCAGCTGCAGGACCTTGCACTTGGACACATTATGATATTTTACAAATGAGAAATGCATAATGATAAGACTGTGCCATTTGCTTTTTAGGAGAAGAAATAGTGTGTTAGATATCCATGAAATGCACACATCCTAGTGGATAAGAAGGAATACTCTGCTCTGCAGGGTAGAGTATCAATTTCTTCATCATTGTTCCAAGAGGTGGCATAAAAGATAGGAGATAAAAGCAGCATTAATGCATGGGCAGTGAGGGACGGAATAGGTTATTAAGGTTACTTTTGAGACTATTCAAAAATTGATATCAGAAAATGCTTCATCTTTTGGTTGGGTCAGAAACCTCATGCTGGAGGGATACTGTGAATATTCAAGGAATGCGAAATACTGTGCTAATTGTGTCTATTAGAAAATGTAGACTTTGACATATTAAATAGTCTCCTTAATTATGGTAATGAATTGTTAGGGTTGTTCAACTAATGGCCTTTGTCACTCACAAAGATAGGGCATGACTGTTAGAGAAATACAGTGAGAATTAAAGTACATGATAGAGGCCAATTCAGAAAATGCAAATATACCCAAGCCCTCTCTTTCTTCCATGAAACATTGTTCAGATAGAAAGATAACCATCCTATTAGTCTGCTGCACAATAGAGAAGAGGTCCAAACAGTTCAACAGGCCCAAGAAAACATTCCCCAAAACACTGGTTATTATTTCTCAGTAGGTTAATCTGACTCTAGGTTATGGAGTGAAGCAATAGAATGGAATGTGTATTCCAAATACCTCACATTAATAATTTCCTTTCCCCCATCTTATAAATTTAACTTTCTTTTCAGCATTGTTTTGATTTGGAGCTATTTACCCAGAATCTGATAAGGATTATGAGAGCATTTTGACTTAATCTTGAAGGCTTGGAGTTTTTTTTACTTATTTTCAAAACTATATTTTGAGGGAAGATAGATATTGAGACATCTGAAAATATGGTAATTGTAGTGTTCTCACAAGTTAAAAAACCCAGCAGCTTTATTGTATCACATCACCTGATGGGCACTTGCTTAACTGAGAGATCCTTCTTTAGGCTGTACATCCCAGATGGATACACAAATGATTCTTCTGTTTGTCATTATGCTGCTTCTCATTGTACTAAAAGTAAGGGGAATACCTGCTCTGTGCCAGTTATGATCCCCATTCATGGCATCGATGTTAGCTGGGAAAATGTCCCACAGTCTGTCCCCATTATGCGTAAAGTGAATCTCCATCTTGGATCTCCAGGCATCCCCAGCTGTATAGAAAGAGGCGAATGAGTTACAGCACACAGATAGACAAAATAAACATGCAGCACAAATATGGGGAGATTTATTAGATATTGGTACCTGGTTTATTAAGAAATAGGTAAAAATCCTTTTGCTAAAGTCAATGGAAATGACAGGTGCTGAGTGGAAGACTATGAGAGATAGTGCAGAGAGAAAGATAATACTCATGACCATTAAATTATATATAACTCCCCCTGACTTCAAGGAGCCAGGGCTTGACCCTGTGTCCTAGTTTGGACAAATTTGGAGGAGAATATCCTCTTATAGAAGTCAGGTTGCAACCACCCCTCCCCCCCAGGTTCGGGAAAAAATTTCCTCAAAGGAAAGTGAAAGAGATAACAAGCTATTTATTTAACAAACACACAGGTGGGGAATAGTAATGCTAAATAATGAGATCTCTCTCTCTGTGGAGAGAAAACCTGAGAAGATTTCAGAGATCCTCTGTAGGTGCGGTCTCTCTCCTCCTAGGAGCTGGTCGGCGAGGGGCCACCCCCCCGGGCCTCCGGGAAAAATTCTCCTGATGTGTTCAGATGTTGTTGAAACAGTCCAGAAGAGAAGAAAAGAACAAAAAAACCCAAAAATCCTAGGAAAATGAAATTCAACCCTCCGTCTCTCGCTGGGAGAAAAAGAGCCGAAAAAAACCAGGGTACCGCAGAAACAGAGGAGCGTATCTCCGTGTCCTTGAAACAACTGCTTTGAAACGTTTTTTGTTTTCTGTCCTTCTCAGGCTCAGTTTAAAGACACAGAAAAGATTGGTGGGCATAGGGTAGCGATAGGGGATACACATTATAAAGTCACCCCACAACACCCTGGGACTTTTTATTGACTCTGGTAAGAGGTAAACAACTCTATTTCAGCCTGTAATATGGACTAACATACTTGTTTATTATACATACATGAGACTTGGATGATTAAGATTTGTTTATTGCTCATATGGGAAGATGTGTCAATTTTTTACTTAGTTCTTGTTTTTCAGCTTTTATAAATACTTTGTTGCAAATCCCCATGCTCCTGGAAGCTTTTGATAATTAAGTAAATTTACACCAGATTTGTTTTGGGAGTGTTTCTGATTCAGCATTTGCTAGCAACAGAAGTTTTCCAAGGGCACTGCTGAATGGAGTTTAGGTCATTAATAGACTGAGGCACTGTGTGATCTGTGGGAAGGCACCATCCATGTAACAGTTGCCAAGTCTGTCCTGTATTGTATAAACATGATAGTTTCTTTTCCAAGAACAGTTGGAGAAAAATGAATTCAAATGTTTCTGTATCTGTGGCAGATTCTTTCCCTAAGGCAATTAAAATGTGGAAACAAAACATGCACTGCTCATACTTTTCTCAGGAGAGAGAAAAGAGCATGAACATATGACAAATGTGAAAGTAAATAACACACTGGTGGGTGAAGGCTTTGAACTGTGGTGGATAGCCCTGTCCTAGCTATGAAAGAATAGCTGTACACTTAATAGCTGGTCCCACTATTAGCTGCTTCTTCTTCCTTTCATGTGTAGGTAATTTGTAACACCAGACATGCTATAAATCTCCCTCCTGTGTTTTGTTGCACTGATAACAGAGTACTGCAGTCTCTAACCATGAGTTTAGTTTTCATATGTAATTATGGAACAAAGAACTCAGACAATGAGCTAAGAGTTTGGCATTTTGTTTGGTGATTATCTATAATACTTACAAATGAGCTACAATGAGAAAAGGAGAAACAGAAGACAATTCTGTGCTCACACACTGAAATCAAGGCCCAGATAAATTTTTAACATGCTGGTATTATAACAGCTCAAAATGGTGTCAATACACTGTGCTACACTCAAAGTTGAACTCTGTATTTCAGGTTCCTACAGCACAGAATATTTTGTTTCATTAAAAAATGGTACAAGTGTAGTGTTTCCCCAGGACAGCTTAAAACACTCACCCTCCATCCTCACCCTGTCTTGCTCTGTACTAAGAGAAAAATACAAGCAAATGTCCATCATCCTGGAAGCCAGGAAGAGCATCCACTGTGCTAAGTCACTCCCATAGTTCAAATATTTCTTTTCAAAGTCCTGTCTTGTTTTGAAATCCTAGATGGCAACTTTTTCTCTCCTGATATCAGGGGATTGTAGAGTAATTTAACAGAATACAGTGTGATGTCCTTAGATGACTATGGAGACATTTCTCTTTGTTGTTTGGAACTAGGAAACCATGTCAAAACTGCAAGAGCTATTTGATAATCTAACTCAGAGGTTTTGAAAGCTCTGAGCACACTTGAGTTAAATCCCAGAACTTTCTGCAGCATTTACATGTGTGTGAGCGTGTTGTGCCTCAGTTTGCTGTCTGTGAAACCAAAAGTGGACTCCTTCCTTACAGATCTTTTTAAAATACATACTTGGAGATGCTCAAATGTTGGATTAACTATTCCAGGAGTGAAGACTTTGCTGACTGCATTTTTTTGTGGTATGCAATGAGAAATATATAAACATACTTCTAAGCAATCAGCATTATTGTGGATTCCAATGTATGAAATGATGGAGAAATTTGCAGAGGAGACTGAAACAAAAAATTGTATTTGTCACTGAAATTTTAATTTGTTGAAATATTTTCATTATAGATGGCTGAATTGCATCCACAATTTGAAACATGCCTTGTGAACATGCTATATCTCTTTAGGGTCCTGTCTGTGGGCACTAAAAACTGGAATGAACCCTAGGGACACTCCAGTTATTCCAATCATCAGCAAAAAGAGTATTGCAGCCCACTCCCAAGGAGGAAGGACACTACTCCTCTGCCCCACACAGATGAGGTCCTCTGGTCAAACTCCCAGTGGGAAAGAGAAAAAGAAGTGTTGACAAGACCCTTTCTCAAGATGTTCAACAAGCCAATTAGCCTATTTCACCTCTTCTCAAATAGATGTTTCTCTTTTCCTCCCTGGATTTCCATGATTTATTATTATGGGCTCAGATGGGAATCCTAGGACTTCCAACATCTAGCTGTCAGAGTAGTCCACTTGAGTTAAAAATACTGCAGTCTGAAAAATTCAGAGGACAAAAGTGGTAAAATCCTCCATCGAGGGTTTCTGGCTCTCTTTCAATGCATCACAAAGAATTTATTTTCAAATGATCAGAGTGGACTGATTTAAAAAAACTATATATTTTAATATCAGATTTTCTTTTAACAGGAAAAAAGAAATCTGTTTCAAGTTGGGAGGAAAACAAATTTCAAAACTGCTGAATCTTTTGTAAAAGAGAAATTACAGTTCCCTCTTCAGCTTTAATAAAATGTCACCTATTAAATGACCTAAATTCACGGTAAAACTCATGAAAAAACTGAGTTTCTAGAAGTTAATTTTAGCTATTCTTCAGTCTTATTTCAAAATTTTGTAATGTGTGTCAGTGACAGACAATGCACAGTAGTTTAATTATTATCTTCTGCTGTGTGAGCATGCTGTGAAAAAAAGATTCTGGGGAACAGAAGAAGGAGGAGATAAAATATCCTGACACAAATTAGTATTTAAGATACATTTTGAAATCAGTCTACTGCTGCTGCCCATTTCTTCAGCTCTTTAGATGCAGCATGCCAGAGAGCCCATCAATTTTATTTCCTCACCAGAATGTGGTGAGGAAACAACTGCTTTATTTTGTTTTGTTTTGGGTTTTTTTTCCATTTAACAATATCTTACACAAAAAGGAAACATCTGAGGATGATTGCAAACATTCACTACATCAGTTCTGGTCTCTGTAAGAATCTGGCTCTAAATGATTTAGGGAGAAACACTATTTGTCCACTTGTGACGAGCATATTTTTCAAGTTAGGATACCAGGGTTTTCTGTCTAGCAGACAGATGACAGCCACAGTTTAATCAAACTGACAAAGCAAATAAGAACGTGTTCAATATTTAACACACAGTATGTAAATAGCCCATCTATGTTCATGTCTCTTTGGTTTCTCAATAAAATTACTGAATGGATATCCTGTAAGAATATATTAAAACATGAATGCCATTTAATAAACAAAAAGAACTATAGAGTTTAGTTTTAATTAAAGAACTGATGGAAGCAGTTTTGGAATCATGGTTGTTAATTTCTGTCTCTGTAAAATTTGAGAACAGCATTATTCACTAAAGGGGTCCCTCTGAGTGTGGCAGACATCATTGTAGTTGGAAATGGCCAACCATAATTCCCCATGAGTGCTTTGGAGAAGATGATATAAGGAAAATATCTCTAATCTCCCTTGTGTGCTTTGTACAGAAGACTAGTAAAACGGACTTGGATGAAGATATACAAAATAATCAATAGCATAGGTTATACAGGGTTGGGAATTGTGTGATATTTTGTTATAATAATAAAAAAGAACATGCATTGAAATAGAAATACGAGAACTGCAAGCTAATGAAACATAAATTCTATTTCACTCTGCATTAATTTTTTCTTGTGCAAGCCTTGGGCTGAGAGATTTATACAAGCCAAGACCTTACAAGGGTTCAGTCAAAGCTGGACATTTAAAAAGAAAAAAAAAACAAGAGAAAAAACAACTAACCACATGGGAAAAGATACACTGCTTTTCAGATGCAATCTAAGTTGTAAGAAGAACATTAATTTTTGAATCTAGTTTTCTTCTGAATGATTGCCTGCCTTTAGTCTCATTCAGATCTCAGTTGAGGTGAAAAGGTGTACATATAACTTGTAGTGCAGTGCAGTGCAGTGCAGTGCAGTTTTCATGTTAGAATTCTGTTAGTATAAAAGCAGGATCACCTTTCCGCAAAACTCTGCTGTTGACAACCGCATGCCAGCAAGGAACCAGTTGTTCTGACAAAGCTCAAACAAAGTTAGCAAAAAATACCACTAGTTCTTCTGCCAGTGCAAACAGATCATCTGCCAAGCTTGCTGTAAAGTAAATCTAAGCTTGCCTTTGGAAAAGGGACCTTTAAAGGTTAGTACTTTTGATGCAGACTTCTCTTTCTCTTAGTTGGAAGAATGCGCTTTCAATATAACAATATAGTAAAAAGATAGAACTTTTATTAGAATTATATTTAATTATGGGATGCAGGTCAGTATTTTTTATTTTGTTTTATTTTTTCAGGTTTTTTGGTTGTGCTCATCCTGCCCTGGCTAATTTACCAAAGCAGTCAGTGTTTTCAGCTGCTGTTGAAAAATGTAATAATGAAGAGCATCCAACTTCACACTGAATCAATATTTCAGCTCTGCTTGAAGCCATTTCCAGTAATCATTGGGTTCGATTGTTCTCATTTTAATATTATTAACAAATGGTTTCATTATATTGTTTAGGAGAAGTGATGTAAAGTTACCAACACCTTTCTTTGGAATATGTGTTTTTCCCTTATTAATATTTTAAGACAAAATCTTACCCCTGGTAAGACATTGAAGAGTTGCCTTTGAATACAAATGCAGAAGAATTATGAAACAGGAACACAAAATACAAGCAGTTTAGCCTGTTTACAAATTATATGTAAGACATTGAGGAATTGCTTTCTGTTTTCTCCTTCCATCCCACCAAAAAGCAGGAAATATGTCTAGCAGCAGCAGCAACAGAGCTCTTCCAAATAGGTGTAATTTGAAGGTGAGTCAATTCATTTTGCAAAATTTACACATTACCATTAGTATTTTTCAGCCAAGAGAGAAAGTATAGATTTTCCCCTCATTTGAATGACATGATTTTCAAAAAGGGGAGTTTAGTGGAGGTGTTCTTATGCCTTTACAAACTAAAGTCAACATGAAATAAAGGATTACTACAAACATGTATGGTTCAAATGAAATCCACTGCATTGAGTCTCACAAAAAATCCGGTCTCTACTCATGCCTGGAAGAATGTCGCAGGAAAATATATGAGTCCTGGGACTGTGAAGCAGTCTGGACCGTGTGTACACAAAGCTACTGTGATGGGAAGATTTTTTCAGACTATCTCTCTCTAAAGTCCTTTTTTCCCCATCTCATCACTGCTTGATACCTTAAAGGCTTCCCCTCTCTGCCATATTTCCCTCAGGCTGCTGCCTCACTCTCTTTTTGTGGAAGATATCAAGTGGTGCAGGCTGTCTGGCATCATTTTTTTAAGCAGTGCATTTTTAAAATGTAGTGATGTCCCTAGAATTTAAGTTATATGCCTGAAAAAAATCTCACTTCCTTAATGACTGCATGAGCTTTCCAGCTTTGGGCTTACATTGACTTTCAGTAGCTGAAGATCTGCTCATTTGCTTTATAACTTTCCCCATGCCATAGGTCAGTTCATTCCCTACTTTCCAAGTGTTTTTGCTTGCTTAGCTATTACTTTTCTTATCTTACATTTCCTTCAGCAAATATTTTGGGACTGAGTGTTTCAACACTTTTCTCATGGAAAAATATTTCCCTATGCAATGTTTACTTCCAGTCGAGTCTTTTGTTGTTTTGCCTTCGAGCTCTTGCTCTAACTCCTAGAGTCCCACAAGAACAAGAAATGCAGATAGATGCAAGGAATGAAAAAAGCACACTTTTCTCCTGCCTGTATAGTGACACTTCTGCAAACACTAAATAAAACATTCCTGACAAAGAGATGTTCTGCTTTTGGTTTATTAGAGACTAGATTCTTCTCCATTGAAATCCAATTCTCAAAGTCCCAGAGATTTTGATTTAAATAGAATGTTATCGCTTAATCAAAAATGCATATTTTCGGCTTTTATTGATGTGGCAATATTAAACAGATAAGTTCCTTTCCCTGTAGTTCTAGCATAAATTGAAACCTAAGCTGAAATTTTTGGGTTTTAAAGCAAGACAAAACAAAGATGATCAAACATCTTCTCTAGTTCTAAGAGATAGAATCTCTATCAGAGTATATTATTTTGAAATGGCTCCTTCTTTGATCAAAAAGACATTAGCTAAAGCAAATCTGTTGGGGTTGTTTTAGGATGTGCCCAGTGAGACCCTATCGCCTTGTATAATTTACTTCAAAACAATGTTCCAGCTCCCATTTTCACAGACAACCGTCCTATTTCCTTCTCGTTTCATTTGTTATGACAAAGAACCCTTTTAGTCATGCCCAACCTGCTTGGCCAACCTGGGCAATAGACAAGAAAGCATGAGAAAATCCAAAGGTTCTGGGCAAAAAGCAAAATGCCTCGTGCCCTCTTATTCTCACATTCCTTTCCCAGATGGCACTGGACCCCATGCTGGAGAAGGGCAGAAAGACACTCAGGGTGTCAGTGGTGGAGGTTTCTTGTTTTTGTTTTTGGTGGGGTTTTGTTGTTGTTTGTTTGGCTTTTTGTTGGTTGTGGGTTTTTTTATTTTTTTCAAAAAAAGTAGCTTCCTTTCTCATGCCTTCCTGTAATAAGCTTGACTTATGAGACACGCCTTGCAATAATTAGAGTTGTACAATTACGGTACAGACATAGAAGCTCACATTTTGACAGCAAAATTGCAAAATGGTCATGTTGTGCTTACATGCATTCATCATAATGTAAATTGCACAACTTAATACTAAGGGCCAAAACCAAACCTATTCCAAAATATGTATTTTAGAAAACATCAGTTTGAATGTTTTTAGACTTACATTTTTTAAAGATTAAAGACAAATAAAATGCTTTAAATAATATTCTAGAAATGCCTTACCACTCATTGCAGGAGAAAATATTTCACAGAAATATTCATTTCTGTCTTCATCAAAATTTTCCGTTTTCTTTGCTATGGCAAGCCTCAGGAAACAGTAAAAGAAAAGGAGAAATACTTTTCATTTATCATATTATTGCCTTTTTCACAATGCCTAGAATTCTCAAAATCCTTGTGATTGATTCATACAACTTTCTCCCATTCTGCCATTTTCAGAAAACGTCCTTCCTGGTAAGAGGAGGAATTCCTATGTCAGTCCATCATGCACAACTTTGTAAAATTATAAAAGTAAATGTGTTCCTTGCTTTGTGGAATGACAGAAGCACTGAACAGTCCCTCAGTATCTCTCCATGAGATATTTCTCCCTGTCCATTATTGAGCTTGACCAACATTTCCGTTTTCTATGACAAGTGGAAAAACTAACAGCCTCCATTCCGCGTTTCACATTCTTTTAAAGTTTCAGAAGGTGTTAGCAAGTATCTGAGATCATTTGCTAAAAGGAAGAATGTTCTTATTCTTATTCTTGGTTTATTTGTTTAAATGATCTAATTATTGAATTATTAATTCATATAATCTAACATGACTGAAACACAAGCTAATTTCTTATTGCTTTTTAAAGATATGACCTTGTAATGTTGGAACTTAAGAACAGATGTCTGGAAACAACTGTGATGGGTTTGTTAAAGCCTGTAATACAATATAACGATATTGCAGTAGTGGTCTAGTAACTGAGTCTTGATTCAGCAAAGCATTTGCGCACGGCCTTAAATTCTCATTTATTTTATATGGCCTGAAGGCTTGCTTTTCATATCAGGATGGTGTAAAATAGGTCTAGCCAAATGAGAATACAAACAGGTTAAATTAGAATTGATTTTTAAGCACAAATTGAGGTCTTGAAAACACATTATTTCTATGTAAAAGCATTCACACTTATTTCACGTAGAGAAAGAGTTTTGAAAATACATGTCATCAGGCTCTCATACATGTTAACAGTTGTAAGGAAGATGAAACAAAATTAAGAACAACACACTGCGATCAGCAAAAGAAAAGCTATTAGAATGGCTATAGCTCATTTTTAACAGAATTAAATGTTTCTTATAAGTGCAAAACCTATCTTTTCTTTCTGGAAAGATGGTTAGCATTGGTAGTGAGTCATGTATATTGCCTATTTTATAGATTAAAATTCCTCTACCACATCAGTTAAATCATAAATGTGTAAGAAAGGAGAATTCTTTTATAGATGGAGGGTGAGACTCTAAATGGTTCCTGTCTTTGTCATAATAGATAGTGCAGTTAAAATCTCCCCCCAAAATCCGCACATTATGAGGCAGACAATTCGATAAAAGGCTACTTACACAGTAATTCAAAAGAGCTCTTTTCTTTCCCTCAATAGTGGAACAAATGTTAATGAAGCAAGCACAAATTTGATCAAAGTTGTCCTGAACTTTTAATGACATTTTAATATCCCTAAATCAAAACAGGAATACCATAATTTGTATCTGAATCAGACTAAGATTTTTTTTTTTTATCTAAACACTGTCCAGTTTTTGGCAACCGCACATATTTGTGCTATGTGATATGAAGGCTTTATCACGAATTAATGTATTTTAGAATTATCCTGTGAAGGAGGTTGAACTGCTGCTCCCAGAAATGTGCTTTCAGATGTAAGGAAAAGCGCAAGGAGCATTGGTGAAGTGAGCAGGCAGAGCAGGGTGTCCAAGGCAGAAACGGGATGGTGATTGCCCTGAGCTCCCCAAGAGGCATCTGGAACAGCAGTGGCTCTCAGGGTACGTGGTCTGATGGGGGATCAGCCAGGAAATCACAACTTATTGGAAGGAACTTAAAGATCAATTCCTTGTTTATCCTCATGACATGGAGAGGATGTGCTGCCCACAGCTGCATAGAGGGATTAAATTCTACATGAAGGGATTAAACTCCTGCAAGGAATAATTGATAGAATTATTTTCCAACAGTGCTGACAACACTTGTATGGACTGGTTTCAATGAATTCAAGGTGGAAGTTGGAAAAAGATTTCCTTTCAATAGAAATAGTGAGTAAAATAAGGTAACTGCTTTTAAAAATACTTCCTTACATCTCGAAATTCAAGAGTGTGTTCTTCAGCAGAGCAGGTGAACTGAAGAGAACAGTGAAAGATGTCCTCTGTCCACATGCCAGTTGCTGTGTAGCAGTTGCTGACTAAATCACCGTGAATGGAAACACGATACAGGACTGCACTGTCTGGTGGGTGGTTAGGGAAAGCTTTCCTTTAAGATGTTGATCCCATAATTGGGAAAAAGAAAACATCAGTCCAGGATGTGGATGACATAATGGATCACATGAAAGACGTGTGCATGTATCAGCTGAGCTAAAGCAATTGCTGGTGCACCGTGCACCACATATGTGCTATGTGTACACATATATGCATTGTCCACAGCACATGCCAGATAATGCACCGTGACTTAAACTGTAATTCTAAGACTAAACCAAGTAAAATAATTCAACCCTGCCATAAGTTGAGAATACAAGAAAACATGGTTACTGCAGGCCAGGCAATGTATAATAATTTCTTATTCTGTAGTGTTATGAAACTGTGCCAGAGCCCAGAACTACCATCTAAATTATCAGTGAAAAAAGTGTGGAGTATTGCAAACCCCTTCTGTCTTTTCTTTCTCCACAGATATATGAGTAACTTATAAATAACTAAGAGACCTTTCAAAGTATCTATAAAATGCATATATTTGTGTATATGAGCATCATAGAGCTAAACTGTTCCATCTGCTAAACTACTAAAGAAAACCAGGCAGATGATAAAACATCTTGGGGTTGGCATGCCTTTCTTCTTGGATAGTGACAAGAAAGAAGTCCAAATATAGAGGAAAGAAGCAGCATGTGATATTCCCATATTGTTCAAAAAAATCATGAAACAGTGCACTGCTGATATGCAACACCTTGGTATTGAGAAACTTTCTAGAAGTGTTCAAAGAGAGTTCCCTCACACATTCTTACTTTCTGCAGCTCGAAAAAATAAAAAGATGTTACTTTTCCCTCAATCTCTGGAACATCCTTTTAATACCAACAAGGAAGGAGGCAAACGTATATTCTTCTGCTTGCTGTTACACTGTGTGCAGTGCACAAGACTTGTGCCATCTCTACCTGTTAACCTGTGACTTGGTGACACAATGCAGTCTTAGGCTGCGCTTTTGGAAAAATCATGATACTTTGAATTCTCTAAAGCTTATTAAGAATAGCAGGAAATCAATAAGTTTTGTATTATTCCTCAAAGTTGTGGCAGTGTTTAATATCATTGCTCTCTAGGTAAGATTATGTAATGGAGAGTGGCAGAGACAGAAGTAATTGATTTATGCTACATAAATTCTATAAAATTTAACCTTATATTTTATCTCAGGAGGGGTTGGTATAATAAGAGCAAATGCTAGATATCAAATAATTACTTAGGTTCAGAATTTATGTAATGAAGTTAACCACTGCATAAATCTGATCTAAAAGCCCCTAATTAGACAACTGAGTATTGCCTTTTTAAAATAAGAACAGACAATCAAATAATAACAACAAAACCACCCCAAAACCAGGCACAGAAGGAAACCAACAACCTGAAATCAGAATGCAGCAGTGTTGACTCAATACAGAAGCTCTCTTTAGGAACAAAAGATTATCAATTTTTTTAGTTGATATAGTGTATTTAACAAATCATAGGGCTTCCTCAGGTTTGTCCTTTGCAGTGAGCCTGAAATGCATCTTGGAATGAAGCAGTTCCTTATATCTCACCCTGAAGCCTCTGTAAGCCCATACTGAAGTTATGGTGACCCTGCATCTGCAGCCATTGGAAAGGAATTAATACCAACATATGAACATAAGCTGCCAAATAATTTTTCAAGATCTATAGTTACAATATTTTTTAGAGTAAGATTTGAAAAAGGCAACTAATACTTTAAGGAATTACTTATCCAACTCTAGTTGTCCCAGATTACCTGAGTTCTGTGCAAATTTGCTGCATAGCATTTTTTTTTTCCAGGAACAGAATTGCAAGGATTGAAACACTTCAAAAAAATAGGAGCAGCTAAAAGATCATTCTAGCTGAAGGTAATCAGTTTTAGCCTTCCTTCTGTGGTTGAACACTTCCCTCCTCCTCATTCTCTCATCTCTGGAGTAGAAAGTAACAGAAGGAAGACCTCTGCACTCTTTATAATATGTTCAGGAAAATGCATGTTTTTTGATGATGGCCTGAACTCAAAAATTAATTTTGACAGAATGAATGACTGAAGAATGTAGGAACTCATTTTGATTAAAAAATGTAGGAAGTACATTTCCTTATAGTGATTTTTTTGATTCATCTTTACCTTAGTGATTCTAGTTTTGGCAAGCTCCTAGTACTGCATAATGAATTTCTGAAATTTTTAAACTAAGTGGGTTGCTTAATTAGTCTCACTGACTCCCCTTTCATAAGCAGAAATCTTTTCCAGATTGAGACATACACTTTTCTATAGAAAAAAACCCAAAACAACTGTCTTACTGACCACAGTAAGCATTTCATCCCTGGAATAAATTGATTGACTAAGACTGAACTGTAGGAGCAATGACTTTGGCTCATGCAGTCTGACTTGTTTAACATGTATAAAAACCCCAAGCTAAACAGGGCAAACATAAAAGCAGCCTAGACCCTTGGTATTAAAATTGTCTGCGGAGACAAATTGTGTAATGTAGGGTTTATTGAATCCCTGCAGCTTTCCAGCAAAGCTCACTGTGTGAGGTGCATGTACAATATCCTGGTGTAATTTAAATGAAAATGTTGACTAGCCCTAAAAGCTCCATTTGGTGTCTAAACTGAATAGGCAGCCATTTGCCATGTCCTCAACACCTGCTACTTAAAACAAGGAGTACTGTTACCATGGGTTACCAGAAGGGATTATGTATCAATGGTGTAATGATGAAATGATAGGAATTCATGTTTCTTGGGGGTGAAAATTACAAAACACACATAACAGCTTTTATTAGGCAGTTAAAGTGCAAAAGTCCAGCAGCACAAAGCACTGTTTTTCAGCATAAAAGGACTGTGAAAATATAAATAAACATCAGCTTGAATGAACACTTTGTTCCTGAGTTATGGTTCGTTCATTTCTTATTGCCGTGCAGAAAACCATCCCACACCCATGAGCTGTAAAGTATCCAGGCTGGGAAAGCTGAGGCAGGTAGACAAGGCTGTCAAGCATACCTTTCTTTCCAAGAGAAATATGCTTCGCGGACCTGAACTGCCACTCTGTTGAGTACCTTGATCTCCCCCTGAAACATGGAAGTGCTCATCACCTCACAGCAGCTCACTTACACATGGTCTTTAAAGTTTTTTGTACTGGACAGCTGTCATCCAATCTCAACAGCTCATCCACAGTCAGCAAGGTATTTTTCTGGCATGTGCTGATGTCCCCTTGACAGTTTAACATATTCTGCTGTGTTTTGTTGAACATGGTTGGACTTGAGCATGTTGGACTTTTCCTTAATGCTTCACTGAATAGGTAGTTCTTATTGAAAGTGATTGCTTTCCTAGTCTGGAGCCTAAAAAGTAAGAAATGAATGCTTTAACATTTGCAGTATTGAGGTATGGAGTCTAATTCTGTGGTCATGAAAGACCATACTATAGCAATTATCTTCTGTGGCTTAATTTTGATGAAGTTATTTTTTTAAATTACATGATTTTAAGTCCAATGCATCAAAATATTCTGTTATTGTCTTTCATTCTAATGCAGTAGATAAAAAAGTCACTTTTAGCCTTTGCCTTGATTTTATTAATCAGTGGATTTTTCTATAAATGTGTAAGTGATCTGAAAATGAATTTAAAAAGTAGTAACAGAAGTTGCGGGTTTCCTGGAAACTGCATAAGAACCCTGCAGAACTTTTGGGAAGACACTAGAAACAAATTTCCCAAACATCATCTGGATTAACTCTAAAGGATTTTTGAAAACCAGAACATTTATTAAGGCTCACTACTTTGCACAATAATCCACTCCCATAAAAAACAGTTGGGGAGTAGGAGAGGATGGAGGAATTATAGGTGAAACCTACATAATGTTAAATTAATATATTTAATACTATCATATCATATCATATCATATCATATCATAAACCAGTGCAATCTCTGGAACAGTAACAGCTTACCTTATAGTCTTCTCTTAATTTTGTAGCTTGAAATGTCAGGGAAACAGCCATTCGAACAGGCTTGCCCCAGAGAAGGCTGGTGGTGTCTTGGCCTGCATTAGAAGGAGCATTGCCATCAGGTGAGAGGTGATCCTTTCCCCCTTCTCAGCACTGGTGAGGCCACACCTGGGGTGCTGTGCTCAATTCTGGGCTCCCCAGTACAAGAGAGAGACACAGATGTACTGGAGAGAGTCCAGCAAAGGGACTGCCACTAAGGTGATCAATGTGCTGGAGCATGTCTCCTACAGGGAGAGGCTGTAAGAGCTGGGACTGTTTAGCCTGGAGAAGAGAAGGCTCAGGGGTGACTTATTAATGTATGTAAATACCTGAAGGGAGAATGCAGAGAGGATGGAGCCAGGCTCTGTTTAGTGGTGCCCAGTGACAGGACAGAGTCAATGGCCACGAACAGAAACACGGGAGGTTTCCTCTGAACAACAGGAAAGACTTTTTCACTGTGAGGGTGACTGAGCACTGGCACAGGGTGCTCAGAGAGGTTGTGGAGTGTCCATCCTCAGAGACATCCAAAGGTTGTCTGAACATGATTCTGAGCAACTGACTGTAGGTGTCCCTGCTGGAGCCCGGACTAGACAATCTCCAGCAGTCCCTCAACCTTTCTGATTCTTTGATAGCAAGATTTTGAGCACAGGAGTGTAGTGAGTGGTAAATTTTCAAGGATGCCGTGTGTCACAGGAGTGTTTACTGGGCCTTGTCATGCCAGAACTGCAGCATGCCAGATCTGGCACATTTTTAATGGCTGGAGTTTTAGAAAAGCATTTGTCCTGTAGCAGCACTCTGGGTGAAAGCCCTAACCTTTTCCTCCCCTCAACATATTACGTGTTACTTTATTAAAAGAGGAAATTAGTCTTCAAATTATCAAACTTATATATCTTAAAAGCCTCATAAAGATCTTGTGTATATAAAGACATATGAAAAAGATGTATGAATCGAAAAGAGCTGCTAGGTTTAGGGGAAAAACATCTCACATGATGGAAATTCGCATACACCCTAGCTAAGTAGAGGCATTGTACTTATTTCACTAAGCTAACTTTGAAATGCTTTAGAATATCCTTTCTGAAAATTCGATAAAAGGGATAAAAAGCAATGAAAAAAGGGACATATGTCTTTTAATCAAAAAATATTTTCACAGCCAAAGGGTACTAAAATACTTAGACTGAATAAGTAATTGCAACCATCGCTTAGTGAAATGAAACTTCAGAGTCTATCATGACAGGTTTGATGCTGCTGCAGCAATACACTGAAGCTGATTAAATGTTAAACATATACTATAAATGCTTAGTCTTTTAAAAAGTCATTTCATTATTTAATAAGTTTGAATCATGGGTATGCATTGCAAATTTTCCCAAAAATTCAAAGTATATTCAAATATTGTCATTATTATTTTTTCCTCCTTTTTAGTTAGGTAGACTTTGAATTCAGATATCCATCTCTGTGGATCCAAAAGAGTTTTAGGGACTTGGAAAACACTCTAAGCCAAGCAGAAGCTGCTGAACTAAGTCTACAATTTTGTCACTACAATATTTTTATAAAACAAATGTCTTTTATGTCATTTTTAGTGTGGTGACAGACCAAGCTATTAGTTGATGATAATAAAACTTTTTTTTCTTACTGATGAAAATTCATCTTTTGATCTTAAATACAGAAATCAAATGCTTTCATTTCATTTATGTAGCGGGTTCAGTTCGTAAACCTGGTAGAAACTTTCATGACTTATCTCAGTGAGTCAAATTAGAATTGAACTTTTCAAACTTATTGATTTAGGATATTTGTGTTGATAGGCCCCCGAGTGATTTTATTTTAAATATTATGTAATAGTTTTGGATAGCAATCTACAAATTAGAATGAAAATAAGAGCAGTGCATTTCAACTATAAGCCAGCTACAGCATTATTTCTGATCTTTGATTTGATTAGTGAAACTTCTTGATGAGCAAGTGATTAAAAGAAAAATACTTAGAGCTGGTGATTATCTGTGAGTATGGGATTGCAGAAATGCTGCCAGCCAGCAGCCTTCAGCACTGCACTGCTCACAGGAAGGGCCTGGCCCCCTCCCTGCTCCTGGGTTCTGCCTGGTAGAGGATGGAGGGGAAGGACATATGGCTTTCAGCAGGACTGGGATGGGAGGGACAGAGACTCGTGACACATTCATTGTCACCACCAAATCCCAAGGTATTCTGACTAACTGATGCAAAAGTAATTCATTATTTGGTTTCCCTTAGATATAAACTAAGACTTTGTTTCCCCTTTATTTGACATAACTAACAATACTGAATTGCTTATCAAATTGTTATTTTTGTTTCCAAAACAGGCAACATGACCACAGGGTTCCCAGGAAGATATAAAACAGAAGATACTTGCACATGATGAGGAATCATCAAGTTGTATTAACCTACCCTTACTTTAAACTTACTTTTTTATTGTTGTTTTTATTTTGCAGCTGGACAAAATACAAGGCTGTATACAAGGGATGCTTTGATTTGGCCTTGTGGTACTTTTTAGGGGATGGCACAACTGTCTTTGAAAGAATCAGTATTCATACAGTTCAAACTTAGGTTTTATGGTCTCTATGCCTGTTAAGAAGAAAAGTTGAACATCATTTTGGTAAAGAAGACAAGCTTAAAGGTATCTTTCTAACTGTTGGGCTAATGAGACGATTAACAAAAAAAAGTTAATAGGCCTTAGTAGAGCATTTTCCAGAGCAGGATAGACAAATGTCTGTCGGAGGTGGTCATGGAAAGATCAGAGTAAGGCAATGAAATGGATTTTCTCCTGAAATATCTTCCACTTTTATAGTCTAGGATAATGTTAACTCTTGGGTTGACCATCTGCAACAAAGAAACTTGTACATACAATGCATAAAAATAATCATAGAATCACAGATTTAAATTGGAAAAGACCTTTAAGATCATTTAGTCCACCACTAACCAAGCACTGCCCAGTCCACCACTAAACCAAGTCCCTGAATGCCACATTTACATGTCTTTTCAAAAGATAAATAAATTAAGATATTAAACAGGACTGGCCTCAGTACAGACCCCTGGGAACACACATGTGACCAACCACCAAGCGGATTTAACTCCTTTCACCACCACTCTCTGGGCTTGACCATCCAGGCAGTTTTCTACCCAGGAAAAATGCACCCAGCCAAGATGTCAGTAGCCAGTTTCTGCAGGAGAATGCTTTGGGAAATGGCATCAAAGGCTGTACTTAAGTCCAGGTAGACATATCAACAGCCTTTCCACCAAATGGATCACACTGTCATAGGAGCAGGTGGGGCTGGTCCCAAGCAGGACCTGCCTTTCCTAAGCCCATGCTCACCAGGCCTGATTCCCTTGTTGTCCTGTACATGGCATGTGATGGCACTCAGGATGATCAGCTCCATGATCTTCCCTGCACTGAGGTCAGACTGACAGGCCTGTAGGTCCCTGGATCCTCCTTCTGGCCCTGCTTGCTGAAGGGGATCACGTTTGTCAACTTCTAGTCACCTAGCTAGCCAATATTACTGATAAGTGAGAGAAAGTGGCTCAGTAAGCACTTCTGCCAGCCTTCTTCGTATAGATGGAGTAGAATTTCCAAATTCAGTGCTCTCCAAAAAACCTCAAACTTCAGTCTTCCACAGAAAGTAACTTGAAGAGATTTTTTACTACAGAAATGACTAAGGTGTTCCCAGCTACTGTGCAGCAACTTCCCATAGACAAGCACAGTCAGTAAAGTTTATTTGACAGGCTACTGTAAAATAAGATATCATAAAAAAAATCATTAAAATCATTACATTTAAACCTCATAATAACTTGGTGCCCATTCAAACGACATCATAGTACTGAATAGTAACTGTCTAAATGGAATAGGAAAAATACATTTAAAGAAGCAGCAGAAAGATATCTAGATAACAAAGCAAAAACTGAAATTAATTTTTGAGTGTTCACTAGTAGATAGTTTCCACATGACTATTATTGAACTAACAAAAATAGCACAGTTTTGAGAAAGTGTGTTTTTTCTCATGTGTGTAAAAATTTAATTCTGTAAAATTACTTTTTACTTAGCCACAGCAAAATCATCACCTTATTTCTCTTACCATTTATGCACCAGTGTGTGAAGTGTGCACATGCACAGAGTCATTCAAATAAGCTGTTTTCCTTTGCTTTTCTTGTTTTTTCTTAGTGAGAAGGGAAATTTCCCCATTCAAAACAAAATGAAACGGAACAAAAAACCCAAACTACCCCAACCAAAGAAAAAAACCCAAACTCTGCCTGTTGTATAAAACCTTGCAATCATGGAGTCCTCATTGCTGTGCCTAATATGAAAATTTGGGATTAGTAGTTCTCCAAATGATTTTGAGAGATTGCTTCCAAGCCAAAACTCAGGTCCAAAATTGTCAAAATCCAGCTTCATACATGAAAGACCTTCCCAGTCCTTTTCTTTAGATATTAATGGTAAACATCTGTATAATTTCAGAAATGGGCTCTACTGATGCACCTTCTATCACACACTTACGCAGGCGTGAGAGGAGTGATGATGGCCAGGCCTGTGAGACTGAGGTGAATTAACAAGAATCAGCCGCTATATGATGAAGATTTTATTTTCTTGCTCAGCTAATCAGTGAGAACACAGGCACTGAGGGAATGAGAATGCTCTGGAGCTGCTTGGCTGTAATCATCAGTGAAGAGTAGAAGTGACTGAGATGGTCAGGAAAGCAGGAGTTTTGAACCAGGAGACAGGCGGGGCACAAGAGTAATGCTGGCTGTTAGCTAAAGAGAAGGAGAAAAGAAAAGGAGAAAAAAAAAGAAAAAAAAAAAAAAAAAAAGAAAAAATC
>VZTI01005695.1:76142-86547 GCA_013397865.1 Struthidea cinerea | reverse complement strand
AAAAAAAAAAAAAAAAAAAAAAAAAAAAAAAGAAAAGTAATTTGCATGGGTAGTGGTACATAGTCCAAACTATGAAATTAGGAGTGCTGACAAAGTTCCCAGAAGTGTATTTTGTACATTATTTGATTATATGTATTATACTGCCACTCAGGACTGAAGAAATGTCTCTGAATTTTGCATTTACTTTTCATTGTCATATTTCTATCTTGTGGAGTGAGCCTTCAGTTTTGACTGGCTTCAGTTTTTCAGTGGACCCTATTGATGCTATAGGATAAGGAGTGAGAAAAAAAGATTGAATTCCTGGGAGTTTTTCTATTAAATACATCAATTTGTGTGAAGAGTGATTAATTAATATGAAAATATACTTTGTTGATTAATTCTTTTGAAAAAAAATTAGATAGGCACAATGTCCCATTCTTTGCTATGGCTGTGAACAACCAGTCTTTGGGATCTGGGTTTCTGGAATAGTAATATGGTTAACTGCTACTTTCTGTGCAAGTAGGAGACTCTTAAAACAACTTTTCATTTCCCTTTTTCTCTGGTAAGAACATATTCCCTTACACTACTCTCAAAGAAGTTGACTCCAATTTACTAAAGGCTTTGGCATCACACCCTGAAAGCTATGAACAAATCAATGTGTAGAATGTTAACCTGTCACAATGCAGAAATGTGTTTTCTTGCTTTGTCTTCTAAAGAGTTTTTATCAGGAGTCTCTCTCCATCTGTGAACTATAAGTCAAATTCAACTGAAAAATGGCACATGCAGAGGAGTGAAAATTTCCTGTGAAATGGAGAAAAAAGGCCCAACCGGCAGCCATTAGGATGTCAGAACTCAGAGAGAACTATTGTCCCTTTATGAGAGAGCAAGGCAACTCTGCTGAGATAAATCTGTGCTGGGACCATTGGTAAATCTGCTGGGTGGCAGAAAGTGTTCATGGGAAAAAGAAGGTATTTTGAGCTCTAGTAGCTTTGATAGAAGCAACTGTGCTCTGATAAAGCGTGTCTTCCCACAGAGTAGATAAAACACTTGATA
The DNA here is from genome assembly GCA_013397865.1 of Struthidea cinerea. Classification (NCBI taxonomy): domain Eukaryota; kingdom Metazoa; phylum Chordata; class Aves; order Passeriformes; family Corcoracidae; genus Struthidea; species Struthidea cinerea. The sequence goes on along the minus strand of VZTI01005695.1, from coordinate 85,515 downwards.
AGGAATATTGGGAATGTTGTATGAGAGATAGCAAGGCTAGAGATGGTTTGGTATGGCTTCCATCAAAAAAATTTAGTCTGTTTGCCTCAACAAAGCTGCTTTTTTTCTGCCCTCCAGCATGAGAAATCATTACATCCCTTGTCATAAACAAGGAAATAAAGGAGTCAGGGCAGTGGGGGAAGGGAGAGGAGTAATACTTCTTCAACACTTCTTACACTTGCCACTTAGAAAATCCACAGAACAAAAAAACCAAAACCAACAGTGATACTGAGGCTGGTAATGCTCTCTCTAAAATTTAAGGGAACATTATGTTATGGAGTCTCTAACTGTACCTCACTTCTCCCAAAGCACATATATGTGCTTTGAATAGATCCAAGACACTTCTTCCGCCTCCAGGTGCCCTGAGGTGGTGAGTAGAAACAGGGTGGGTGCTTGCTGGCAAGTTGTTTACACTGTCTAGATCTCTAGGGGAAGATTTTGTGTTGACTTTTGTTTATGTTACTGAACGCAGCTGAAAATCATTATTTCCCTTGAAGGATAATGCAGCAATAACAAACTTTTATTTTCCCAGTCATCTAATACACGACACTGGTAAATGTAGTTACTGTCAACATTGTTACAGAAACATTGCAATTCTTGAACAGCAATGATTAATTTGCTTTTTGAGGTGCATGCACATATATCAGATAGTCAGCAGCTAGAGATCTCATAAGAATGATGTCATTTTGCTAGAAAAATGTTGTGGAGAGTGTAGATGAGAAGTGTCCCATAGCTTAGTGTTCCACTGCACTTCAGGGCACTTTTTGGCAGAACCTAATCAAAGAATCTTGTGAAAATCTTTCCAGCTATGCTCTTGTGGAAAGCACATATATACGTAAAGATGAGACCTAAATGAGAGGCCTAGGAATAAGTTCTGGAAAAATCTTTGAATAAAAGTGGTAAATGAAAATATGATCTATATTTTCCATGTGGACATACATGATGAAGATACCGAATGTACTAGCATTCCTACCACTGAGCACCTTTAAGGGACACACTGACAAGGTGGGTAAAATGTGTGTGACTGCTTGTTTCATGGAAATGCTTCTCCTCCCTATCAGCTCATTTTAATGTGGATTTAGCAATAGGAATGTGTTCAAATGACCCTTGTTTGCCTTGAGAATGTATGAGCTGTGTGGTGCTTGTGAAGCTATATTAAACACAGAGAGTTGTGCTTGGTAAGGTGCTATAAAACAAGCCATTTATTTTATTGGTGCCTATTTCAATAATACTTACGTATACACCTGGTAATAAAGTAAATCCATAGCTACAAAAGATAGCAAAATTTCTTAGTTTCAGTAATTCAATTTATTATTTCATAATTTAGCAAAAAGTCTTATGTTTATCAGCAATAATTAAAGTATCAGTATAATTAGTGAAAGAATACAGTGGGGCTACTATTAAGCCTTGCCAATAGCTAATAATCTCACATAAGAGTTGTGAAAATTATCACTTTCAGTTGAAAATGTAAGTAAAACACAGTGATTCTAATAAGCCCCTTCCCACTTCATTGGGATGAATTGCACCTATCTATTTGCCTTTGAGCACATAATAAACTGTTATGTAGGGGTTTTACTCTTAGCCTTGTCCAATCACTTCGATGAACACCAAGTGGCTGCATCATTCTTCTACTTCAGTCTCTGATATCTGCTTTACATTGGTGAAAACAAATTCTTGCAACAGAGAGAAGTTATGAGCAATTATTTTGAAAGTTTTCAGGAAATAACTGATTAAGTGAAGAAAAGAAATTTTCCCTTATAAATAGAAGTGGTGCCAAAAACTTGTTCTATAAAATTATGTCCAGTATATAGCATCTAACCTGGTTGGTTGAATTCTATTATAATAAGAGAAATATGTTATAAATGGCACATAAAATCTCTGGACTGTGTAACTATTCTGTCAAGGCAACAGAATAACTTTTGAAATCTAAGGTGACAGAGTTTGATACAATGAAGATTCATATTCATAAAAGATTCTTAGGGAAAATAGACAACGGGAATGGATCAGTATATTCTGTCAGGGTAAGGCTGACCAAGCAGATGCTGTTTTGAATTTTCCAGTGATTCTTAAAATTAACAAGTTCGTTACTTAACTTTTGCTGTCATTTCAGATAATGGCTGAGTCATGTACAGTGCAACATTACTGTCAAAGTTTGGTTGCACCATCTACTTGTTCCACAGGAAGTGAAAATCTGTTTGAAAATACATGGACAAAAGGAAAGAGTGAAACAGAAGGACTGCACTTCTGTTGAAACACTATAGCATATAGTAAATATAAAACATTTCATATTTGCATCAGACATAGAGGGAGCATCTCTTGGTTGGAAATATAAAGATATTTTGTTTACAGGTTCTTATAAGGAACCATCAGTGCTTAAATATAAGTGCTTTTCTACTTCTTTTAACTGGAAAATATTATACTTTGTAGCTGAAAGAGTTATGATATATAAATATGTGATAAGCCCACGTTTCCATGTATTTAAAGTTTGAAATAGAAATACAGTTATAGAAAATATAGAATATAAAGCCAGACATAGAAAACATGTGGAAAAATATCTTTTATCCAACCTTCAAGATCAAATGCATCTGGGACAGGACAGCCCTGGATGTACGGACAGACTGGGGAATGAGACACTGGAGAGCAACACTGTGGAAAGGGACCTAGAACTGGTTGATGGCAAGCTGAACATGAGTCAGCAGTGCCCTGGCAGCCAGGAGGGCCAGCCCTGTCCTGGGGGCATCAGGCACAGCATCACCAGCTGGGTAAGGGAGGGGATTGTCCCGCTCTGCTCTGCACTGGGGCGGCCTCACCTCGAGTGCTGAGGGCAGTTTGTGCACCACAATTTAAGAAAAATATCAAACTATGAGAGAGTGTCCAAAGAAGGGCAACAAAGATGGTGAAGGGCCTTGAGGAGAAGCCATGTGAGGAGTGGCTGAGGTCACTTGGTCTGTTCAGCCTGGAGGAGACTGAGGGGAGACCTCATTGCAGTTACAACTCCTCGTGAGGGAAAGAGGAGGGGCAGACACTGATCTCTTCTCTGTGGTGACAGTGACAGGACTTGAGCGAATGGCCTGAAGTTGTGTCAGGGGAGGTTTAGGTTGGATATCAGAAAAAAGGTTCTTCACCCAGAGGGTGGTTGGACACTGGGACAGGGTCCCTAGGGAAGTGGTCTCAGTGCCTGACAGGGTTCAAGAAGCATTTGGACAATGCTCTTGGACATTTGGTGTGTTTTTTTGGGCTGTCCTATGCCGGGCCAGGGGTTGCACTCAGTGAACCTTGTGGGTCTTTTCTGTGATTCTCTGATTTATTTACTCTTTCATTAATGCCTTTTTCTGTAAGTGTTCTTCCTCACATGGCATTTCTCAGGTTGAGACAATGTATTTGCACAGGCAAACCTCGTATATAAATTTCAGCTTATAAATTGCAATTTGAGCTTTGTGATTTTTTTTATTAAAATACTAGATTTCTTCAGGCAGAGTTATAGGCTTTAAACAGGCTTTGATTAATGGTAACTATGCTTAATTTCTTCTCAGTGGATTCAGAGGATCAGCATGCCTTTACTCATGAAAGAAAAGACAGTGCCTTAAAATGAAATTGTGTCACCCTAATTATACCAATCTTATTCTATTCAGAAGTTATACAAATTGCAACAACTAAAGAATTTCAGCAATAGTAAAATCAGATTCTTAATTTTAGTATGAGTCATGAGGATTTAACATTTTACAGCTTTGGACCTGAAATAAGACATCTTAATTATCTTAGCAGTTTCACACATAAAGTGATTTACATGCCACCTCCTACCCATCAACCTGGGGTTTCCTTTCACTTAATTAAATTTCCAGAAACACACATCATATATGCTGTACTCTATTACCTTCATAAAGTGTGTTCTTCTCCATATATCATATCCCATTTTGCATATATAAATGTTGTAAATGAAGGGATTTGTGTCTCTCTTTGAAGTTTTAGAGAATATCATCATCTTGTCTTTATTTTGTTTGTGTTTGGTTTTTTTTTTTTGCTTGTTTGATTGGGGTTTTTTACCATTTATCTTATTATACAAGCAGTTTCTCTGTTAAATTTAAAAATGAACATTAAGGTTGTGGGGGGCAGGGGCTTGAAAGGAAACCAAATATTCTGAGAAAATCTGTTACAACGTCTCAGGGAGTGAGAATGTAAGCGATCTTCAGCTGGAAACCCAGACCTCAGTGGAATAGGAAAACTGCAATAAATTTCCCACAAAAGGCTATAGCAGCATTCCTGAACACAAAGCCATATTCTACCTCCAGTGAAAAGTAAAATACTTACCCCAGAAAGCAAAAACTGGGATTTTTTTTCCTCAAAATATTAAAATATACACACATAAGGACTCTCAAAGATCAGCACTGAAAAACACTTCTGAAAGGGAATTTGAAAGTGCTGTCGTAAAGGGGGAAATTCTGCAGCACCTTCTGCAAGATTATGGAGTTGATGGGTCTTCAGTAGCCTCCTGTGTTTTCACTTACAGGAAACTTCAACAGGCACTGAGACGTTCAAAACATCTGAAAGGCAATTATGCAGAGAGCCCCACAGGGCTGACTAATGCAGCTCAGTCCAGACAGGTTATATGATTATACTGGGATTTTCAAATGTCCAGTCATGAGGAGAACTCAAAAGATAATGGCAGATTTTACCCTTGGCTTTTTGGAAAAGAGGAGTTTAGTGACTGTAAGATGCTATTTGATTTTGTCTGTAGACTCACAAATGCCAGCGGATATTGGAATACAGAAAATGAAAGTACTTTTGTGTTAGGATGATAATATCAAAGGTATTAGCCCCCTGTAGAAAGTTCTCTTATGAAGTAAGTGTAATATCTGGAGTTTTGTAAATAATAAGAATCAGCCTAAGACATGCTTTGGTTTTACCTGTATGATTTGAATCTGACTTAATTTAACCAGGCTCTGAAGGAGCACAATCTGTCATTTTCCTGAAGCAAAACTCAACTCGCCTACAAAATGTTCTAGTTGTGCATTCTGCCTAAATGCCTAAATGCTAATGGTTATACCCACCAAAATTATGAATGAGCTCCTGGTCCCACTGATGTAATTCACCTTTTCTTTGTAAGAAATTAAATACATTATAAATAATTATTCATACAGAGACTGTAATCACTGACTATATCTAAATGACTCAGAAAGCAGGACCTGCTGGTATCCCTTTCCTGAAAACACCTGGCAGTGAAAAAATACAGTATTAGACGTGGCAATTGCATGACAAGTCACTGAGCATTCTTACTGGAAAGAGTTGTCATAATCAGGAAGTCCCTTAGAAAATTTGGTTTTCATTTAAACCATACTCAAGACTACATGTTCAGGTGATATTTTATGCTGAGATCTAGGAACTGTTCATAATATGAATAATACTGTCTTCTGGTACAAAAATTGCTGACATAGAGAGTTGTAGAAAGAAATTGTATAATGTTGTTGCAAGCTGAAAATTTTCAGGAAATTCCTGTTGAGAAACACTAGGGAATATATTTTTTAAGCTATAGTTACTTAATAGTGGCTATCTTACAAGTTTTAAGCAGGCGCTTGATAAGGGATTCTGATGTTTACTATACTTTTACTGTTTTTATCTGTTTCCTCAGATTTTTAAATGCAAAATGAAATACTAATGAAGTGTGATTCTTTGCCTTTCTCCAGTTCAGGGAAACAAGAAGACATCAAAGGCAGGACTGGAACTTCAGCAACTGGGTCACCAGCTCTGTCGCTTGTGTCTGAAGGTGGAATCCTGACATCAGCTCAGTTTTCAAAGATGCAGTTTTCAGCACACATTACTTGCTTTTGGCTTTAAAATATGAAATATTTATCTGAATTTTTTTTTTCTATTGCACGTGAAAAAAATAAGGAATAGATATTATACTGGACTGAATTTTTGAGCACTACATTTATTATAATCCATCAATTTGCATTGCGGTTACAGACAGATAGACGTCGTAGATGAACAAAACTGTCTCAAAGTACTTGCTGCATCTTCTGATGACCACCAGCAGTTTTGGAAATATACTGCTTACACATTTTAACATTTTATTTTGGTGGCATATTTGATGTGGGAAGGTCCGCACTGAAGAAGTTCGTGAAGGGCCATGTCCTGTGGGTGGCACCCCACACTGAAGCAGGAGAACAGCGTGAGGAGGAAGGCTCATCAGAGACAATGTGCGCTGAGCAGGCTGCAATCCCCATTCCCCATCCCCCTGTTCTCCCCTTGGGGGATGAGAGAGAAGAATTTCGAGTGAAGTTGAGCCTGAGAAAGAGAGATGGGCTGGTTTTGTTTGGGATGGAGATTATTTTCTTTATAGAAGTTCGTATGGTGCTGTGTTTTGGATTTGGAGCAATACAATGTTGATAATAGACCAGTGTTTTACCTACTGCTGAGCATCAAGGTCTTTTCTGCCTCTCACACTGCCCCACTGGTGAGGAGGCTGGGGGTGCACAAGAGGTTTGGAGGTGACACAGTGGGGACAGCTGACCCCCGATGACCCAAGGGGTATCCCACACCATGTGGTGTCATACTCAGTGCATAAACCTGGGGGAGGAAGGGACGTTCAGTGTGATGCTGTTTGTCTTCCCACGTCAGTGTTACACATGATGGAGGCCTGCTTTCCTGGGGGCAGCTGCTGGAACACAGAAGTAGTGAATGAATTCCTTTTTTAGATTTGTTTGTGTGCATGGCTTTTGCTTTACCTATTACACTGTCTTTATCTGAACACATGAATTTTCTCCCTCTTAGACTTCTATTTCTTTTCCCGATTCCACTCAGGGAAGTGGGGCTAGTGAGTGAGTGGCTGTGTGGGGTTGAGCTGCTGGCTGGGGTTAAACCACAAAAGGTGGAATGATGGAGGATGGTATTAGATCTGTTGTTATGTTTTATTAACCTACACTGTTTAATTGACAATAAATTTAATTAATTTCCCCAACTTGAGCCTGTTTTGCCCATGATGGTAATTTGTAAGCGATCTCCCAGTCTTTATTTCAACCCACAAGGAACTTTTTGTCTTATTTTTCTCCCCTTATCCTGTTGAAATGGATAAGTGATTCCAGTGCTTTTTCCCCATTGCACAAGTTTAACTCAAAGAGAACTGTGTTCACTGGTTTGTTTTTTTTTTTTAATTTTAAAATTCGGGATATCATATATAGGTTATCTCTACTCCACAGACCAATATTTCTGTTAAACTATTCTTCTTTGAACTTCATAAAATAAGGATTCAGTCATCTAGGTTAATTTAACTAGAATAGCAAATTAAAAATGCAAAGTAAAAAAGTGATAGAAATTGCCTAGGTAGGTTTATCTCAGGAGAATAGAAACTTAAATTAAAGCTCCATGTTAAGGTGACATCAAAGAAAGTGTCTCCTCTTTTGACAGGTGACTCTGTTATCAACCCCCTTTATTGATAATATCAGGATTGCTGTAGTTCCAGACTTTAGAGTTATCAGATAATTTCACAGCCTTCACATTCCCTAGGCTGTATTCAGGTTGACTTTTTGTACCTTTCATCTCTCTAAGTCACATTTTACCGTAACTCTTTTTCCTATCTAAATGTGAGAGAAAGAAATTTTGAAGAATACTGTTCGGTGCTGAAATAATGAAAAAAAAAGAGATTTTCTTATAGCCCTGGTGATTTGGTACACTGACAATTCAGTTTGTTACCAAATAAATAAGAAAAAATGTAGTGTACAACTAGGCAAAATCTAACATTTTTGGTTTTCAAAGTGAGATGTCACTGACGTATCTATCTATACAGCTGGTTTTCTGAAAAATCTCTAAGATGATTAATCTGTAAAATATACTTTGGGAAAGCTGTGGCATTTCTTTTCCTTACTTCAGACTGCTCTGAAGCATAAGCTGAACTGTTCACTAGAAAATGCAAACTTTGCATAAAAATATTATTCCTGGATGCACAGTTGCACTTGAAGTGATCTCAGGCATCTGACCAACTAGAAGGAAATATCCCCTTTTTAATACTTAGAATGAAGTTTTATAGCTATATGAGTGTGCACGGCTTTATGTGACATTTTAATTAATGTGATTTTTTTTAAGAAGTAAGACATTACAGTGCAGATAAAACACAAATTACTTGGTTCCTAACAGGGTTTTAAAAATACTGTAAATGAGGATTTCTTGAGACAATGTTAGGAGTTTGCAATAGACAGTGAGTGTTGGGTTTGCTTGTGAACATGGCAAATTTAGAGAAATAAACAGTGCTAGAAATTGTATTATTATGAAAGACTTGAAAATTTTACAGATAGAATATGCAATATCATTACTGATACTGATATGAAAGCTTCTAGATCTCTCAACCAATTAAACGAAAAAGGGTTTAAAATTTGTTCTTGTAAGTATTAGAAAGATAAGAGAAAAATCTAAACAAAAAATAACCCTGAAGAAGAAGATAACAGAGATTTCACTACAATAAAATAAAAAGCTAAACAAGAGAAAAAAAACCCCTAGCAACTACAGGTTTACAAAAGGTAGAATATGAGAAAGCCAAGGAAACCATTAGGGAAGGCAACAGGTCAGACTGCCTTCTGGAATTCAATTTTGAGGAAACTTTAAATGAAGCTAATTGGAATTGTCCTTGCACAGAAGGTGGAAACACTTGTAAGGAATACCTTTCAGACCAGATTAATTTGATATCAATCTTTACATGGTTGTAGAGAATCTCTTGCTAGTAGGAGTAAGTAGAGAATCTGTAAAGTAGATAAGACAAAGAACAGAACTGCATATATAGAAGTTATATAGCTATGGATATATAGAAGTTTACAGAAATGACATGAGAAATGCCAAATTATCAAAATGAAGAATTATAAAAAATTAGAACCATATATAAATGCAGGGAGATTAATACAGAGATGAAATAGAATTTTAAGATAATCTAAGTAGGGCCCCCAAACAAATCTTTCATTTAGTTTTAAGTAAATAATAAAATCAGGGACAAGGCAAACAGCTGGGAATAAGTACACAGAAAAGAATATGAGTATGTTTGAATTGGAGGTCAAATATATGAAAATCTGTACACTTTAATTGGGGAGCCTGAATACTGTGGGTTCTAGATTTTGATACTTCAGTACAAAAAAAATACATGACTGGTGGAAAGATGTGTATGGAAAGTCTGAGTTACTAGATCTTTTTGATTTAAAATTCAACTAGAAAGAAAAATCAGGAGCTGTTGGAGAATGTATTTACTTCATGAACACATGGATTATTCCTCTCCAAGTGAATAACTCTTATTTCTTTTGATATAAATGAATTCAGCCTGATTTCCTCTATATTAACACGGAGAAAGGAGAGAGGGAAG